>JAKSZP010004841.1:0-22368 GCA_022478985.1 Massospora cicadina
TATGATGAATAGGTTATTTGCCTCGTTCCATCATGTGCGCACCATGTGGATAATGCAATCTTCATTGTTAATTTTAATGGAAAATTTGGTTTTTGCTGTGTCCACCGCTTCCTCCACAAGCATGAACCTGATATCACCAATCCTCTATGTAAATTTTTAAAATTTACTAAAACGGTGTTTGGGAAAATTGCAGAAAAGGTCTCCCCCATTTTACCATGACTTGAGGGAGGTATCACCAACCATAATTCTAAGGCCGTGCTTGAGGGAGGACAAGGGTTGGGATTGTTTAATTTTTGTGAAAGCGCCCATTTTTTGCAGAAATTGCAAAACTTCAGGTGTGGCATTATGCTCACCCTTTTTTGGGGGAGTTTGTTCCAACATACTGCCAGGGCGTTTTTCTCCAATGGGTTGGGTGGGTTTAGGGCCTTTTGCACTGGCCACTTTTGCCCAACTGGTGTTGGTGCGTATGAATCTGCTCATTTTCCTGGTTGATTGTCAATTTCAGTAATTTGTGGAGAATTGTGTTACTAATAGTGATAGTAACGGAAAATAAAAGCGCGATTCATTTTCTTATTTTACATCCCTTCAAATCTCTATAAACTTCTTGGAGAAATCAAATTCTCTGGTTTTACATATTTTGCTGGAAAATAAAGCGGGTAATGATCCCCAATTTTAGCACTTTCTGGCTGGCCTTCATGGACAGTTTTCTTGTATCTTACACTTCAGTTTTGGATGGCTATGTTCAAGGCATTCTGTCTTGGCTTTGGGTGGTAACGCACCTAGAGTTTCAGGCCAGTCTATACTATTTCCAGAACGCTCTATGACATAATGGAGCAACCAATAATTCTCAGCCTCTCCATCTCACCCTTTGGGTGGGGTGTCATGTGGGTTTTCCCATACCAGCTTCAAACCCCTTTTCATTTGGCCAAGTCCAGCTCCATTATGTGTCCCACAAGTCAGGAAGTTCAGGACCCAGAGAGCCACAATGAGTTTGTATTAGATTTTCCCCTCCCTCCATTGGTTACCGCCATTAATTCAGCAATACCAAAAACGCTCACTATCAAGCAATACCATGCTTATTTCCTGTTACCTGTTAAATATCACTGTGAACACACCAGGTGTCATTTGAGGCTTTTTTTGACGTGATGGCAGCAGGAAATTACATGACTTTGAATTTAGCTCACCAGTTGGAAATGGACTTGGAAGTTGGTCCAGAGGTGTTAGTTGCATCTTCCGCTAAACAGTCACCTTACAAGGTGCGTCGTCCAGACCCAAGTTTAAGTGTGCAATTATAAATTCTGTTTTTATTTCTCAGTCATGTCTGACTTTATATTCCCAATTATCTTTGGTGTGGGTTGGTGAGACGCCAACAAGTGAAGATTAGCTTGAATTCAAACATTTACTCTTTAAAAATCTCAAGGAGGTAGTGATTTCCATTAATCAACACTTTAGGTAAAGCATGAAACAGGGGTATTAAAGAACACTTGCTACACCCACGGACTTGTATCCTGTTTCCCCCCATCTCTGTCAGTGTACAAGGGAATTTTTGATATGAAGATAGCTACTTACCTTCCACCACATCCAAAGTATGACCTTGAGTTCTGTACATCAGTAAAAGTAGTTAACATCAATTGTCCACTTTACCCTCATACGGCAGCAGGAACAACAGCCTTGGATGCATGGATTGACGACATGCTTGTGAAGGGTTGGATCTTCAAGGAGACATCTCCGGCTGTCTCCCCTATATTGTTTGCAAAGAAGGCAGATAGCACACTGAGACCTTGTGTGGGTTATGGTCATTTCAACAATGTCACAGTTCATGACTCTTACCCACTTCCGCTGGAACAAACCATTGCCCAAGCCATTGTAAAGTCAATAGTATTTTCAAAAGTTGATCTGGTGAACGCCTAAAACCAAATCCGGGTAGCCAAAGATCAGGAATTTCTTACACTATCCAGATGAGGTGGGGTAAATTTCAATTCTGTGTGATGCCTTTAAGGTTAAAGAACACACCTGATACATTCCAAAGGATGATTGCCAACGTGTTGTGAGAACAGCGTATCACGTGCACTGTGGCTTATATTGATGACATTATCATCCGCTCCCCAAAACCCAAACATTATGCTTTAGATCTGGAGGCCGTGTTTTCCACTTTGCATAAGGCAGGTCTATTTGTAAAGACATCCAAGTGTGATTTCTTCCGCAATGAGACTATTTTCTTGGGTAACCTGGTACTAAAAGATGGTTATGCTATCACGCCTTGTAAACTTGAGTCCATTCTCAAGTGGCCTACCCCTATGCCCCAGAAGCAACTACATAGCTTTTTAGGCACCTTCATCTTAAAAATTTCTCCTGCCCTCTCACAGCTGGCCTCACCGCTGCACCCCCTCACTGGCAAGAATGCTCCATTCCATTGGACCTCAGAATGCCAGAAGGAATTTAATTTTATCAAAAGGTGTTTGGGTACCCATCTGTGCCCAAGCAAGCTAATGCAGGCAAACCCTTCATTGTCACATAAAACGCTTCTTTCGCTGCAGTGAGAGCGGTTTTGTTACACAAAAATGATGGTGTGGAGCACCCCATAGCATATTTTTCCTGAAAATTCAAATCCACCAAGTAGAACTGGGCTATCTATGACAAGGAGCTGGCGGCTGTTTCAAGTGCGCTAACCCATTGGCGGTACCTCCTGCAGGGCGCTTTGCATTATGTGACAGTATGTACTGACCATCAAGCTTTCACTACTTTTGCAAACTGCAGAAGTTGGTACACCACCAAGCCCAGAGATACTGTGACCTAAGCAGTTATAATTATAATTAAGAATTTTTTAAAAGGTCTCATTGAATGTTCTCACCAATTTCCTGAGCCGCAAACCCCGCCTTATGTCCCACAAAGGCGGAGGAGCAAGAACTCACCACCATGATTCTGCTGTCACAAATTTTAACCATTGCCTCACCTGTAATTCTATCAGTAGATCCAGACCCAGATGCTCCCTTGTCTGCTTGAGTTTTGGCCCACCAGATGACTTATCCTAAAGGTTTGGAGTTAGCAGTGCAGCTCACAGATCCAGGACACAAGCGCTCCCATTACTCGTTAAGTGTGGAAGGTATTCTGTTCCAGTTGCAGTTGTGGGTACCTCCCCAACTTCGTACCAAAGTTACTAAGCCCACCACAATCCCCGGAAGTTGGTATTCAAGGAGTGAAAAGTGTCTTCACTTGTTAAAGCGGATATAAAATTGGCCTGGAATCTCAAAAGATATTCCTGCATGGATAGCAAGTTGCACTAACTGTGTACATGCAAAATCAGACTGTTCTGGCCAAAATGGTTTTCTTCACCCCCTGAAACAGGATGAGGGGCCTTTGAAATCAGTATCTGTTGACTTCATTGTTGAGCTTCCTCCCTCAAATGGCCACAATGCGATTATAGTCATGGTATATCAGTTCGCCAAATTTGTTCTGTATATCCCCTTCTCAATTTCCATCATCTCCAAGGAGACTGCCCATCTGTTTGTCCGTCACATCTTCTCTATGTTTGGATTACCCCACGAGATTATTCGTGATAGGGGTCCACAGTTCATGGCTCATTTTTGGACGGCTCTTTTGTCTATCTTGAAAATTCAACTTGTCGTCCACTGTGTGCAACCCTTAATTGGACAGCCAGACAGAGCGCGTTAATAATATCCTGGAGCAGTACCTCCAGTGTTATGCCACCTCTTCACAAGACACCTGGGCTGATGATCTTCTATCAGCTCAGTTCACTTATAACAATGCCTCACACTTCTCTGGTTTGCAACACTTCAACAACGCAATTTCTGACTATAAACGATTCGCTGATCAAAAGCGTCTGCCCACACCCAATTTCAAAGTTGGTTTACAGGTAATGCTTGACACCCACCACCTGCACATTGTGCCCCCCTTGCGGAAGTTTGCATGTAAGCAGGCAGGCCCATGAGGTTGTTGAAGATCTGGGTTATGACTCATTCCTTTTAGCGCTTCTTCCCACTGGAAACAACATCCAGCGTTCTATGCTTCCCTGATATCCCTCTTTTCTGGTACCCCACCCACCGCTTGAATCATTCATTTTGAAGGAGTCAGTCAAGTCAAAGGTGGAAGCGATTTTGGCATTGCACAAGATCTGCCACTCAATTTAGTGCCTTGTGGCTTGGCAGGGCTTCCCTTCTTACAAAATTATCTGAGTCAGTGCTTATTATTGCTCCAACTGTCATGAGTTATTGGAAGCATTCTATGAGGCACACCCTGAAGCCCCTCATCCCCCCTAAAATTGCACCAATCATAGCCATCAAACTTCCCAAGGCCTACAAGAATGTCAAGCTGGCTCAGTTTCCAAGTGGCGGTGCTTCTTCCCTTCCTAAAGTAAGAGGTAATGTAAGTTTTGGGAGAAACCTCACCGTCTGGACTGGGATCAATTCCCATTCCGTCTAAAGGGGGTGGAAGCCAGCACCCATGGCTCTCACATCCCAGGGCGGTTTAGCCCATGTGGTGGATGAGAGGTGAGTAACGGCGTACCCTCAAAGAGTTAAATCCCCCCTTCCAGTGGCATCCTCCGCTGAGCTGGTGGAAAATATTCAGAGGGTTTGCCAGGCGGTGGCAAAGTTGCTTGAAATGAACCAAACCTCCTGAGAAACCGCCATTAAATCCATTCCACATCTGTCCCCAACAGGTTCTGTGATGGATAACACCTTCCCCACTAATTGCCTCAGCCCTATATGTCTTCGCCTTGGGCGCAACCTGCCATCCATACAAATTGTTGCTTATCATAGCAAATGCATGTGCATGATGAAAAAAATTAATTTTGAGTAACAGACCTAAAACAAATTTGTATGAGCGGTCCAGAACCAAATTGGTTGAAAACTAGGTCCAGGAACCTAATCTGACAGTTTTTTAAAATTTATTCCTGTTGGAAGTTGTGTTTGCATCCTAATTTTTCTCAGCAAGCTTGTAAGCTTTAGATCACAACTGGTACTGTTGTTTTTCCAATTTCTTAATTACATCCCTTTAAATTTAATAAAATTCTATGAGAGATCAAATACTCTAGCCATAATATTTCCTATTGGAAAATAAGACGGGTGATGATCCCCAATATTAGCACCTTCTGGCTGGTCTTCATGGCAAATTCCTTGTATTCCACATGTCGATTTGGATGGCTATTCCCACGGCTTTCTGTCTTGGGTTTTGAGTGGTGTTATAATTTTTGGTGGTACCATTAGGGTACACCATAAGGGTCACACAGGTCGAACCCACTGAACAATAGATGGATGATGTGAGGATCGTTGGTCCTCTGAACACACTTGAAATATATTAAATTTGGAGCAATTGCGACAACAATACTTTTATTTATTTAATAAACATATCAATTCCTCGCTGTTCTGCTCTCTCAAAACTACTAACAACCTCCTTCTTTATTCACCCTATCTAACTTATATTAGCGACTTTGGATGATACCATTCTCTTGGCTTAAACTATTCAGTTCCACCATATCTTCATTTTTTTGGGATGATATTCGTAAAATCTCTATCACATTAGTCTAAGGTGATCTAAATAATATTTGTCAAATATTGACTTCACCTTATCGCCTTATTTGTAGGTTATCCAATAACAATTCATTATCCCAATATTGCCTCATTTCAAGGGCGTGAATACTCATAAATAATCATCTTAATTGGTGGATCCTTGCAAATTGCTGTAGCTCTTCTGGGCTTATTATCCAGTAATATCAGAATCTTGAAGTTGCCCCCACCTTTGACTGAATGATTTGTCTTCTGTTATTTATACACCTGTTGGAACATTGCATGCATGCAATTAATGATTTGACCACTCACTGGATCTTTGATGGTGTAGGCTTAACGCCCTTTTCTTGATTATTTCAAATGGACTGATCCAGATGTTGGCCAGCTTGCGTTTCTGCCCAAACCCATGCTGGTTGTGGAAAAAAACCATCTCATCTTTTTGGAACTGAGCTAACCCACTACGTCATACCTTATTAGCAGCATGATTCTTGATCTTTCTAGACAAGCTGAAGGAGTACGCTTCCATTTGCAACTTAATCAACATGTCAGCTAAATTAATTAAAGTAACAGTGGGGATCCATTCTGATGTTATCTTCTATTAATGAATAGACCAATGTTAGAAGAGAGGGGTGTCATCCATATAATAATTAAAAGGGACTCTTCTCGTGGCGGAATGATAGATAATGTTACAGGCAAAAATGGCGGTAGATAGGAGGGAACTCCAATAGGGAGGTCTATGGTTACCAGCTTACGGAGGATGTTCATCAATGTCCCATTGACCCGTTTTGCCTTCCCGTTGGACTTAGGGTGGTATGGAGTCATTAGAACCCCGCGGATGCCCATTAGCTTGTTCAACTTTGGAAGGATGTGTGAGGTAAAGTTGGTTCTGTTATTGGTAAGAATGAACTTAGGGCAGCCATATTTCTGGATAATACATTTCATTACAAACTTGACCACCGTGACCACCTCCAAATCCCATATTACCCACGCTTCAACCCACCTGGTCAGGTGGTCAATTGCCACTATAATGTACTTAAACTAGTTAGCTTTTGTTGGCAGAGGGACAACGACATCAAGGAAAACTGTATGCCAAGAAAAATATGGTTTCACTAACTGGTATGAAGTCTTCTGACAGAACGGCTTTTCCACTTGGCACTGATGGCAACAGTAAATGATTTCAAGAATGTTGAAGTTAATGCTTTCCCAGCAATACCGAGGGTACAACAGTTCCAACTTCTTGAACACGCCACCATGTCTGACTACCTTGTGAGCGCTCATGATAATGCTAGGCCATGTCAAAAGTTGCAGAAAGCTCACTGTAGAATCGCCAATCCGCTTAAACAGTTCCCCATTCCATTGGAAGGTATTTTCTTGCATCTCGTTTAACACTTTTATCACTTGGGGCGGTTTGTCATCATATTTCCTACTGAGCATCTTATTGTACATCACATCACTGAGATCCAATGTCATGGCAATGGTTGGCACTCTAGATAAGCAGATGGCATTCTGATGTTTTGCTCATGGTCAGTGGAAGAGCTCAAAGTCATAAGCCTGAACTTAAAAGCCCATTAGCTAGACGCCCTTCAGGCTCTTGAGGTTCTGAAACCAACATAATGACGCGTGATCCAATATGACTTTATACTTTACCCCATGCAAGTAGGCCCTAAATTGTTTATACGCTTAGATTACCACTAAGCACTCTCGCTCAGTCATAGTATAATTACGTTCATGGAAATTGAGTCATCAACTTCAGTACGCCACTGGGTGCTCCTCCCCCTCTTTGTCTTTTTAAGATAGGACTGCCCCTACAGCAGAAAGGGAATTATCCGTCTAAACAATGAACTCTTTATAAAAGTTTGATTACATAGCACCATCATGATGATCAGCGCCATCCAAAGTGTGTCAAAGGAGTATTTCTGGCGTTCTTTCTATTTGAACATGGCATGCTTCTTTAAAAAATCAAATGACGGGCCCCCAATACAGCTGAAGTTAGGGGTGAAGCGCCGGTAGTAGCCACCCATTCCCTAAATTACCTATATGTTGCACTTATGGTTAATGTAGTCATTTTTTGGGGTAGCTTCACATTGGCCAGCTGTGGTTTCAGCCCCTTAGAGTCTACCACAAACCTCAGCTATTCCAACAGATATTTGAATAAGTTATATCTATGAGACTTATCTTTCGATGTTTGACTCAGTAAGCCGGTGAAATACCTCTTCTAGATGATCAAGGTGCTCAGAAAAAATTCAGGAGAAAACGTTAATTTCATTGTGGTACACAAGGAAGCACAACAGCTTCAGATTGCTGATGATAGTGTTCATGGATCGTTGGATCATAGCCGGGATTTTACATAGCCCTTGAGGCATATAGGTTGGTTATCAAAGCCCTTCGGATGTGATTACAGCGCATTTCCCCTGTTACGTCATGTGCAACCCAAGTTTTCAGTAACCCAATATCAAATTCATTGCTGAGAAGTAGCGAGCTCCTCCTAACTGATCCAATGCATCGTCATTCTAAAGCAAAAGAATATGAGTTCTTCTTTTTAATACTGTTGAGCTTCTGGTAGTCTATCACCACCCAGTTAATACCGTCCTTCTTTTTAAAAATCAGAACATGCAAAGCCCACAGACTCTTAGACGGTTCAAGCATCCCTTGCTCCATCAACTTATCAATTTCCTTGGTGACAACGTCTATAGCTGCCCTAAATCAGCGGATTGGCTAAGATCTGATAGGAGGATGATACCCAGTGTCCAATTGATGGAACACCCTCCAAGAACACCCTAAATCATGATCAAGATGGCAAAAATCTCCTTATACTTCTGAAATAAAGATATCACTTAGTTTTTTTATACTTCTGATAACCCTATTAAATTCTCCCGCGGTATCACTATCATTACGCTGGGCTGCAGCTCAATGATTAGACCAAATTATTTGGCAAACCAAACTTGTGAACTTGATGGACCTCAGACTGGGGTCAAATGTAGGTACACCACTATTTGGTATCAGCAGATTTGCATTGGTTCATTATGGAGATTCGCTAAAAAAACCTTGATCTCCCCATGGCCTGGGAGCATTTTCCCTGGAGCCACATGAGGCTCAAGCCACGTTTGCTGATAGGGCCCAATGACCTCCACATAGAGCCCAGCTGGAACTTCCACCTATAATTTAATGCTTACTATTACTTGGTATCCAGAAGTTATAGATATAGACCCAGCAGCTCGGAGAGGTAGCCCTTGATGTTCATATATCTGCTGGGGAAGGACCCAAGTCTTTCTTTTTAGTCAATGATAGCAAACTGGAATAATCCCAAGATTATTTGCAAGATTAATATGGCCCATGTGAACTGGATCCTTCAGTACTCCGCTAGAGGTAAAGTAAATCAGGATCCGCTGCTCCAGAATTGTAAGATTTCCTCTTTTATGTCAACAACATCACTAAAGTGTCGCAGGAAAGCAGTTCCATTTAGCAGGTCGTAGTTACTGTTGGTTAGCACTAATGACAGAGCTATAACGACAATTGACACAAACCACAAAGGTAACGCGCTGTACGCTCCCTCAGAGACCATGCTTTCTGCTCCAGCAGTCCCGTACGCTATTTAAAGTTCCACATCTGGTTTTAACGTCCCCTTTTCCATAAACTTAGTAGAAACTATTTTGACTAAAGAGCCTTTAACTATTATAGCGCAAACTCTATTTTTCGCTACAAAAATGTCACAGTATATAAATTCAGAATAAAAATAATATTGTACTTTAATACTGAACATTTACAGGATCTCTTGTCTCAAGGAAACTCATAATCTCTTCACTAACTTTGAGATATTCTTTAACAGGAGCTTCAGTCAAAAGGGCGACGTTTAATCCTTTCAGGATTGGCGCATCAGCGGCTAGATCCAGCTTGTCTGAGGAAGCTTTTTTGTACATTTGGCAGGCGTATGGCTTTAGTTGCTCCTGAGACCTTCATCTGCCGCGGCCTTGGCTTGCGCTCATGTTAGTAAGTTCACTCCTCCAACTGGTTGCTGGTATAAAATCTCATCATTCTACTGAGGGTCTTCCTCTGGATATAATACAATTAATTCTGGTGGGACAATTGGGGTTGGGATATCAGAGGTAGAGAGTCCCATCTCTACTCCTCTACACCTTTTTCCTGGTAATATTGATCCTGTTGCACGTAGTGAACATGAAGGTTAGGGCAACTCCGTTCCAGATGGCCAGGGCGACAAATCTAAATCAATTAACCCCATAAGAGCCACGTTTTAGGTTCTTATAAGAGGGGCCGGTCTTATAGTTTGGTTGTTAGCAATCAGCGTAACCAGGGCCAGGTCAATAGGATGATTTCTGTCAGTTGGAGTAACTAGGTTCAAGTCAGTAATTGGGTTGCAGACAATTTTTGTAAACAGGGCTGAAGCGGAAGTTAAACTGCTGGGGGTAATTCGCCCAGGGATGAGGCGCAAAATTATAATAAGGCTGGAGGTTACTAGGCGGAATGTGGGCAGGATGAGAGTATACCCCCAAATAAGAGGGTCCAGTGACAGCGGTGATATGTTTCCTCTCTGTATTGGGTGGAGGGAAGTTAGTGGATATATGGCGCAAGAACTGAACAATTTTGAGAAGGGGGACATCATTGTCTAAAACCATAAGAAATTAAATTTTAAAGCTTGCAGTGTGGCTTCATTGTGGTGGTTATTGTGATGCATGCTTTGGCTTACGCTAAAACGCCTTCCCAATTAGCACAGAAGTTTCCGCCATAAAATGGTCAGTGAACGCTGTGATGGTCTCATATTGGTGGAACCCAATAGTCAAGAACAACCTTTTTTTGCTGCGACACCTTTGAGGTACACCCAATCATTTTCAGAACAGTATCCTTCAATTATTATTAGGTAACGGAGCTGCTTGTAAGGTAGCAGGTGACTTGATCTGCAATCCCAACATCCAAGGCAGATATCAACAGTTTAGCTTTATGCCAATCTGAGGCGCCTTCCACTGCAAACTCAGAAATGTTTGAAGAAGCCAAAGCATATCCCATTGTGATCAAATGGAGGCAACTTATCGATATATACCTCCTCCTCCCACTTATAGATGTAACTTTTTGGGGCATACTAAGGATTAGGTCAAGACCCATAAGCAGTCTCTTAATGAGGCGCCAATCCAGCGGAGGTTGGGATGTCTGCTGCTTTGGAGGTAGCGAGAGTCTCTACAGTGGGAAGGAATGCCATCACTTGAGGGAATTGGCTCTCCAATTCATAGTCATGTCCAGAGCTTCCCTCCTGGATATAGCAGCTCATGCTAGTGTCATAGTTCTCCTCATTCAAATCTCCCCACATAGCTCCTTGTTGCTTATCCTCTTCCCAATGAGGGGACTGGGTATTGATAATTTCTGCTCTGCGCAATGCAGTCATTTGGTAGTGTTATCCAAGCAACTAGCAAGCTGCTTTTTTGTTGTCCAAGAAGTTGCATTTGACTAAACGTGCTTCCAAGCTGGTTCATAACGTCAAGACACTCCTGAAGAAGCTTATCCTGTTTTTTAAGCACCACGTCTAAAGCAAGTTTGAGTTCCTCATATTCAGCTAGAGCAGTGTTTCATGAATATTCCCCAGAAAAGCAGGCCTGATGTGACATGGCCGGCAACTGGAGATTTTTTATTTGGAGTGGTTGATCAATGGGCCCCCTGTAGTGAACAACACCGTTATAAATTTTGGCAGTACCATTAGAATATGCCGTAAGGGTTGCATAGGTCAAGCCCTTAAACAACGGATGGACAATGTGAGGTTTGTTAGTCCTTCAAACACACTTGAACATATAATAAAATATGGAGCAATTGCCCAATAACATTTTATTTGATTAATAAACACAGCAGTTCCTCGCTGTTCTGCTCTCTCAAAACTACTAACAACCTCCTTCTTCAAACTGCCATCTTGCTTATATAACAGCGACCTCAGACAAAACCGTTCTCTTGGCTTAGACTTTTCAGTTCCGCTTATGCTCATTGGTTTTGGGATGGTATTCTCAAATTCTATATTGCCTTGGTTCAAGGTGATCTAAATAATATTTGGAAAAAGTTGACATCGCCTTATCGCCTTAATTGTAAGTGATCCGATAATCCATTATATCTTGTATTGCCTCATTTTAAGGTGCTCAAAGACTTATAAGAATCTTAAACAGCGGATTCTCGCCAATCCGCTGTAGCTCTTCAGGGATTATCATCCAGTCATATCAGAATCTTGACAGGTGGTAACACACCCAGAGTTCCAGGCCAGTCTATACAATTTCCAGCATGCTCTATGTCAGGTCTAAAGCTAGAGCGACCAAATGGCATAAACATTTTACCATATAACCCTTGGGAAATGGTCAGGTTAATTTCTGTTCCCACTATATGTTGATGTCCCGCTGAAATAAAATCACGATTATCTCTCAGTGGAATGCCTTTTTTCCATATCTTAAATAGGCAACCATCGACTACACCCAAACATTTGTTGAAATACTATAAAACTATACCATCTTTATATATGAGGCTAACAAACTTTTGTTTAGGAGGCGTAGCACCTTCAGTTTTCCAATTGTAGTACAGTGAAAGATGTTGTTCTAGTATCTATATAGTGTTTTCCTCAAAATCAGTTTTGTCTCCATAAATCCTCATAAGTAGGTTTCAATGAGGAAGTCATAGCCTTGACTTGGTAAAACTATAGCTAAAGATGATAAACCCAATGAACCAAACCTCAGCGGTAGTGCACTATATGCGCCTAATGAATTTGTCATTTGGGGCCCCATGGTATTATAACTTTTTCAATGGTCAATATCTGGCACTAGATCAAGTTTCTTCACCAGTTTGGCAAACACTATGTTAATTGATGCCTCATTGTCCACAATAGCTCCTATTTTGAGCTATTAACAGTAATATCTATGTAAGTGCATTTTTGCCAAATATACATCACCTGCGTTGACTATGTTAACGTCTAGAGCATCTTCTTAAACTAAATAGGATTGTAAGTCAGCACACAAAAATGAGCTTTGTTTTTTTCCAAAGTACCAAGAGGGAAGGCCGCCTAGACAGTGTTCAATCTTGTAATATCTTTAAGGTGACAGGAAGCTCATGCTGTTTCACCTGTTGAACATATGACTCCACTACTACTGGATTTAACCTGTCTTTGTGTTGCTATATGGAATCGGTGGTAACTGCTACCATTTCATCTGCAATTATTTAGTTTAACACTAATGTTGTTGCATCTGCATAGGACAAGTTCTTAACATAACGTGGTTTAATTCATTTTATCTTACTTAAATTCTTATATAAGGGGCAGAAGTAAAAACCCAGTTCTACTCCGCACATCCTTTTTCAAAACTCCTTTTTCCTAGGGTTCACAGAATTTGCCTCAATTATGAAACTCAACCTTGGGCATTTATTGGAATAATGCCCCAGGCTTTTACACAGATAACAAGTAACCTGAGTAATATCAGTCCTAAGGAAAAGTGGGCCGCAAGGCTGAACTGGTTCCATTTTTGAGGTGATGACCTTATCATAATGGTCACAGAGCTCTTGTAGATTTGGGATAGGAGCCACAAAAGAAGCAGTGCAGTGACGGAGATAATTGACAATATGGTTAATATCATTATCCTCATTCAAAACAGGGACTAAAACTCAATACAATTTAGTATAGGGCTCATAGGCTTGACACAGTGTAATCTGAGCATCAAAATTGTTTGGCACTTTAGCTCCATACAAGAATTGAACTTATATTAGAATCATTCAGAAAATGCTGGAACTGACTCATTTTTTATATGAAAAATTAAGAAACTTACTTATCTCACGTTGTCATCCACTCTGCGCCGCCAAAATCATTATCTAAAAGTCTTTAAAATTACAATAAGTCATTCCATCTTCTTGAAATTTAGGCATTATCAGATCCTGACTTACAGAATCTAAATAAATAATTAGTGTAGCCAACTCAGTATTCTAAGAAACACTACTTATAATTAGTTCAAATTAAAGCAGTAAAATTTGTGTACATTGCCATAATTGTTAAACTAAGGTAAATTAATCTTATTAAACAGCATTGTGTACCCTTGCACAAGGTCATGAGAGTTGGGACAGTCCATATTGACCTTTAGAGATAGCAGTCAGAGGGGCAATCTTTAAAAAATTTTGAATTATGGCATAGCTGAGTTATAAGGTGCAGCGTAAGCCTCATCAACCTCTGTAATATTTTCCAAATCAAATGAACTGACAATTCAGCACAGCGAGATGAGAAGTTATATCAAATTGATTGATAATACCAGTTAAGTGACAACATGCCACCACAAACTTGTGTTCAATAAGTTCAAGCTTCTGATTAACAGTGGTGAGGAGTGTTTTTAACTCCTTAAACTTCTGACCTTGTACATGAACTAAAGTTTTTAATGATGTTTTTCTTTATCAGACTCAGCAAGGAGCAACAAGGGTTACTCACGTTCTGTTCAACACCATCAAAGCGAAGTGGAGAATCCTACAAAGTAGCTTTCAGACTAAACGCTTGGAAATTCCGTAGTAATACCTCATCTGAGCCTGAGCCTGAAAGCCTAACGATTTCTTTGTTATGAAACAAGTAGATGAACCAAATCTAAGTTGGCCTGGCGAAGCAGACACGTTAAAGTCTATAACTCAAGCTAGGGTAGTAAAGGAAAGGTTCGTACTTATCCTTTAAAATTTGATTTGATACAGGGTAGCAATTTTAGACCCCCTGTAATGAGCACCACTGTTGAAACTGACGCATAGGCGTCTTTTTTAATGAGCTAGGTTTGTGAAAACAGCAATACCATACACTGTTTGAAGACGGTAATCTGGGTAATAAAGATGACAGCTAAAAACCATAATTTCGGAAATAGGGTTCTTATTAAACCAATTGAGAGGAATACCCTGTATTATCTGGTACTACTTTGGTTCCTAGGCTCACTTATCAACTTAATAGTAGATCTAGACTATCTACTAAGGCAAAAAGACCCCCTTACAAAGGTAAGCTCATTCAGATATGTTCTCTGTACCAGAGTTTACTGGTATAATTTGTGGTTACTAAGCAGCCATTAAGATTAGTATATTGCCGGCAGAAACTTTCAATTATGCCGTGGAAGCAAGTGAAAATGATTTGAGGGTATTTTACATAAGATTAAGACACTGAAGTAAACAAATTCTGCTGAAGGTACTCCATTTAAAGCAGCTGACCATAGTCTTTATAATAGACCCCAGTACCAATAATTTACGCCTCTGTGGGGTAAAAAGCAATTTGATGCTGATCTGAAACTTAAGGCAACTTACAGATTGAAGCCATGGTGTTGATGGTCAATGATATAAGGGAATGATAGTTTGCATCGGTGGGGATTTAAGGATTCAGCCAATCTAACAATGGTAAGGTACCATCTTCATATAAAACTTGGTCCACTTGCCCTACAATTACAAAAAGAGGAATTGAATCCTGAATTTTAAGATTAGCTAAATATAGAAGCTTTTCTTTCTCATAACAATCACTTTAGTTACTACGATTCAATTTGAACAGCAAATTTGGATAATCACACACAGGAAAGATGGGTGACTCTATCAAAAAAATACAACATGGGTGAGCGTCACGGCGAGCGGTGCACATAATGGTGCAACTAAGGGCAAGAAACGCCCTGGAGGGGGACCAGGAGCCCAATCTGCAAAGAAATCGCAAACTCAGACACCGTCTGGGTTTATGGTATTCACTGTAAAGCATGCGCAATATATGTACATTCAGTTCAACCAAACCTTATCAAAGGTGGAACATGGGATCAGACTCTTCCTTGGGGATGAGTCACCGACCCTGTGGGAGAAAACATGTGGGGCACAGCCCTCACTTTTCCCTCACGCGGTGTACATAGCCACCAACAACAGGGTCGTGGCTGGATTAATATTGGTTTTGAAACAGCCGATGAAGCCAATATCGCAGCAAAAGTCTGTGTGGAAATTACCCTCCCCAAGGGCAAAGAAAAGTGCACACCGCGCGCACCAGATGGAACAAAGCAAAAACTTTGTTCATCTCTTTCAACTCGCTCCCCACCAACCTTCCTCATAAGGTAATTGAGGAGGAGCTCCACAAAGGTCTCATGGCCTATGGAGAAATTCAGCAACTCAAATTACAGTGATTTCGCCTGATGCCCAACCTGTGCACGAGCAAAGCTATTGCTGTAATCAATCCCTTCCCAGAAGTGGAAGAGGACTTATCCAGAATTCCCCACACAGCAGAATTTCACTTCAAAGATGGGGGCCAGTCAGCCGCATTCTGAGTTACACTGGAGCGCGCACTGCCCATTTGCAACCACTGTGGCTTACTGGGCCACAAGGAACACACATGCCCTGAGAAAGAGGGCTTAATAGAAAATGACTATTGTGAGGAAGCAATGGACGAAGATAATGAAAACTTCGCCAAAATGACTGATGGTCACCACCTATTCCGCTGGGGTGAAGATGAACTATACTCCATCGTGAACCCAGTTACAAGCAAACAACGTAAAGTGGCACTAAAAGCCCGCAAGTGAGCAGCGGCCAAAGCGGCAGCACACGCGGAGTCTGCCATTAACCCCAGACAAATTTGGGAGGATATTTCAGATATCCACCGAACCAACCAATCAGAACAATATGCCCGGGTTGAAAATCTTCACAGTAACCTGACTGAGTCACAAAGCGACATCAGTCATCCACATATTGAGGAACAATGCAACTGCAATTTGGGTGAAAATGTGGTGCACAATTCACCAAAGTTGAACCTCAAAAATACAAAATCCAATCAACAATCCACATCAAATCAACATGAGACCTGTGCAGGAAAAGTTGACGCAAATGCAAAAAACCAAAATTCCATTGAATAATTGGGTCAGATCAAGGGAACCAACAATGGCAGTGAAATAATTGAGAACAGACGCGGAGCATGGCCAAAATGAGCCATGGTGGGATAGGGCCAGAGGGCCCTCCAAACCGCTCCTGAGGTTCTGTGGGCACCTCAGTGCAATAGGGACGTTAAATATCGCAGGAGCCAGGGCTCATATGTCCCAAGCCAAAAAGCTGGCATTCCTATGAAAACCCCTTGTAGACATCTTGGCCATCCAAGAAACCCACTGTCTACAAGGGGAAGAAGAATCCTTGTCAACCGAGGTCGCACCATCACAATCAGTATGGACGTCTCACTGTGGGGTGATCGTCCAAAACAACAAAAAAATTTAAGATTACAAATTAATCATCACACTTGCACGGTTGAGTCCTGGTAGCAACAATCACATGCCAAGATGAAATAATTTCAGTAGCATGTATCTATGCACTGTGCACTGCAACTGAAAGAAAACAATTTTTTGAAAACATTTCTACTCTCACCCTCCCACCAGATATTATCATGTTAGGCGATTCAACTTCTAGGATAACCCCAATACAGATCAATGGCCCAATTCCAGGGGATACCCACCTGGACACATCGAATATCGCACAATGAAGGTATCTCTTGGCTTACAGGATGCTATTCCTCCCAATTCACCACTCCTTCCTCACATGACGCAGCCCAACATACACGAGGGAGCGCTCATATCAATGAGTTATATTGACCACATCCTCATCCCACAATCCCACCGCACAAGAATCTCCAAATTTACAACAAAAAAGATCAATTTTTCTGATCACCAATTAGTTACAGTGCAGTTAACGCCAACCCAATCCCACACACAGGTGTCGCCTTGGAGAAAGCTTCACCCAGAAAATATAAGATTGCCTGAGATAACTGACTGGGTTGAAAACAAGGCTACAAACCCAGAATTCACAGTCCCATTCACTTCAGATCCCATCAGAACATGGGAAAATTTCAAAAAAGATTTAATCAACAAAACCTGACATATTGCATCACATAGGTACACTGCGGACACAGCCACAATCAAGTGTACCTTGGTGGAACTAGACACCTGAAAAAAATACTCCGAGATCTGGCTATAGCCCTAACTGGGGATGCAAATGGACAGAAATTTCTGCCCGACTTAACAACCTCATCTTCGAACACCAACACAGAATCAAAGTATTGAACAAAGGTAAGTTCATAAAGGAAGGCAAAGCCTATTTGACATACTTTTTCTGCCAATTCCACTCCTGCGGAAACCAGCCCACATGCACACAGGTCCGCAAGACCAACGGCACTGTGGCAACTGACCCTGAGGAGGTCAAGGAGGGAGTACACTGCTATTACACCAAATTATATTGCAAAACGCCAACAGATTCACAAAAAATTAAAGAATTTATACAAACTGCCAAGATACAAAGTACACCACTAAATTACAATATACTATCCCTTATTACATGGGAGGAGCTTTGGGAGACAATTCGCGGTGCACCACTTAGGAAATGCCCAGGGCCTGATGGGATACCCTACGAATTTTACAAAAAATAATTTCAACAAATCGCCCCCCTCCTATTGGCGTCTATGAACCAGAGCTCGTTGAGAAACGCCTATTATCAGGAGTCCATGAATCCTATGTTAAACTTGTATAAAAAGGGTGACAAGTTGGACCTGGCCAACTGGCGCCTAATTGCACTCTCAACACAGACACAAAAATTTTAACAAAAATTTTAGCAGCTAGACTAGGCGCAACTGCATCTGACGTCCTATCACACAACCAGTTTGGGTTTATACCAGGGCGTTCAATCTGGAACAACATACACCCTGTTGCAAACATTTGCCAATCCAAAGCAACTGGTGCCCTACTCCTTGGATCAGGAAAAGGCGTATGACCGTGTTAGCTGGCCATACCTAAAAGAATGTCTACATGCCTTCAAATTCCCACCAAGATTCATAAAATGGGAGATGCTCCTAACATAATCTGCAACCATGGCTGTATGCGGCCCTGGATTCCTAACAAACAAGATTAAACCACACAGAGGGCTTAAACAAGGGGATCCCCTCAGCCCACTGCTATACAATTTCAGCTTTGACCCACTCCTCCGAGTAACTGACTCACGTCTCATGGGGATAACCGCACAAGGACAACCAACAGTCAAGATACTGGCCTTTGCGGATGACTGCGTAGCAGGTATAGCAAACAATGAAGATGCTCAACAGCTGGAACGCACTCTAGAGGAATACTCCAAGGTGAGCAATGCATCGCTCAACAAAAGGAAGACAGAAATCATCCTCTTAGGCAAATACACATACAATTGGGCCACAACATCAGAACCTCATACCAACACACAAAGAAAAAACCCAATCGTTTTACCCTTTGCAACACCTCCCACCACCACTTCTGTCCGACACCTTTGAATCTGGCTAGAATCAGGGGGATATTCTAATGAGGCAATGGAAAGTAACCTTTTACAAAGGGTATCCAAACGCGTCGCCTCCCTCAAGGGAAGAACCCCAGGACTAACAGGACGAGTTACAGTTGCTAACTCGCTCATCCCCTCAATACTGTGGTACCAGGACTACGCGATAGCCTTCTCACCTACCTTTATAACTTCAATCCGCGCGCTTATCCAGAGCTGGCTGTGGCCTGGCTCTCACCCTCCTTTACGGATGGAAACACTATTTGGCCCACGCTCAAGTGGAGGCATGGGACCAATAGATTTTGAGAGCCACGCCAATTACATCCTAGGTACCTGGATAAAGGAAATCCTTGCTCCAGACCTCCCGCAACAACATTGGTCCAGAGCATCAAGGACTAACTTTACACAGGCGCTCAAATTAACCAACCCACATAGTCCACCCAGACTACTTTCATACCTTGCCAAGCACCCTACTGCAACGGGTCCGCATGGAACCTCCCAACATTTCAAACATATCCTCCAAACTATCCGCCGTATGGGATGGACCATAGAGAACATGGGTACTATACATGGAAGGGGATGACCCAGCCCCCAATTCAAATTAAGAAACCCAGAAAACCACCCCCATAGGATATGCTCGCAACAACCCCCAAGCATAGCTAGGATAGAATACCTAGATATGTTGGACATTCCCTATGATTTAACCACACAGAAGGCAATGTGGAAAATGACTCACCACCCACTCCTACAGCCAAGGATAAGAGCAAACGCCTGGCGCTGTCTGAAAAGGACCTATAGGACGGCGGACCGTTCCAACTCACTCCACAAAACATGTGCAGTATGTGGAGGGAGGGATCCCTACATCACCGCCTAGAAACATGCCCCCCAACCAAAGCTATATGGCAGGAAGTCGCATGCCTGCTTAAGATCCAAAATGAACAAGAATTCTTAATATCAAAGAGCATCTTCGCGCTCCAGATCAAGTCACCAATCCCATCTACGCTCCATTCCCTAATAATACCCATTGCAATGTGGAAAATACACACAATTGCATTAAATGCGTTTAAGGGCATGGTCCCAACCATTCATGAGGTTATTAACAGATTCTATGTCCACTTACTGGAGCACTGCCAAGCCTGGCTCTATGGATATATGAGACCAAGGCAAAAAGCGCTCATAGAATCATTGTTCCCACTCTGGTTCCTCCACACAGACCCTTTCCTTCACAATTGTTCCATAGCAGGGGAAACCCCCTCGGAGTAGTGCATTAACCCCCCATACCTGGCAGTCCCGCTGGCAACAGGGGTAACTTGAGTACCCTGGGGTGCCTAATTTCATATTTGTCAATTATTTCCTTAGTTTTACGTATATTTGGTAATGTCCATCCCCTGGTTGGCTTACCTCGGTTAAGTAAAAAAGATTAGCTAAATATAAGATTAAATATAATCATAAGCTGTTGGTTGGGCAAGCCATTCACCAAATGGACCTTCTTGGAAGCCTATAAGTTTATAATTTACCTCTAGTGTACTTTTTTGATAAATGTATCAAATTCTACCACCCTTTTACCTTAAACCTTCAATTGGGTTCCATGTTAACGTGGGGGTAAAGTCATAACTTGCAAAGAAGGTAAAACACCCAATATAAAATTGATTGGCGTTGTTGTAGCTGTTTTGCGCTAAAAGGAAGGGTGAGGCCCAATCTAAATGGTCAACCTTTGTGCAACACCACAAGAAGTGTTACAAATAATAGTTCACTCGTCCTGTATACTCATATGATTGTGGGTTGAAGGCATTAGAACTGCAAGGCCATATCTAAATAGGCTTGTACAACTCTTACCAAAATACATTTTGAGATGGGGTCCATAGTTGCTAATAATCTCTTAATGAACAATATGGATAGAAAAAATTTGATACCGTATAATTTTGCCATCTGTGCCGCTATTACTGTGGTGTGACATGGTATAAGGTGGGGTAATTTAGCTAACTGGTCCTACTCATTATGATAGCAACACATTCGTCAGAGAGGAGTAGTTCCACAATAAATCAACTGAAAGGTAAGTCCAGGGTCCCTCAGCCTTCTAGATCAGTACCAAAAACCAGAAATCTAATGACATTTTGGTTTCATCTTTGTGAAAATAAGGCACACCTTTATATACTGAGCAACCTGTTTAGAGATTCCCTTCCAGTTAAATGTAAGGTGAAAACTCCATAGTTTACGTCACCCTGGTGCCCTATGGGTATACCATCATGGTGTTCCTTGATTATCCCTGGGTAAAGTGGTCCTGTGTGAAACTACAAGCGTCCCTGGAACCATACCTTATCATCTTTATATGGTACCCCTATGTTATATCCTCCTGATTGTGATCTCGTTTGGTAATAATTAAGGTATATTCAGTTGATAGAGACTGAGAATGAAGCCCTTTCTAAAATATTATACTCTACTAGATTCTTATGAGAAGCAAAAACCGGAATGTATGAAGTGTTGGAGGGTTGCATAGATACAACCTTACCTGTAGGTTCACCTAATGGTGTTATGATGCTCCATTTCCTTGAGATCAGGAGCTGAAAAAGGGCTATATCTCAGAGAGTCAGAAAAACCATTTTCCATTCCTTTTGTGAATTCATAAAAGAACACTAATTGTTCAAGGGTCTCATGCCAGTGGGTTTGTCATGGGATAAGGACCTGAGGGACCTAGTAATACATCAAATCTTTATGGTTAGTCCAAAAACGGAATGGCCAATAAGGACCTTGAAGATGATGGCGCCAGTAGGCTAGTCTTTTTACTACTTACAAAAGTTCTTTGATAAAAAATCCAATTTAACTCAGTTAAGAACATCTTGAGGGAAATTATCCTAAAGGATGCTCATCTCTGCATTTGCTCACTTGTAACAGACCAGCGTCAATAGTAAAGCTGGAAGCGTCGCTTGCCACTATAAAATCCATATTTAAGTTCATGTTAAGAAGAATTGACGTGGAGAGAAAAGTGCATTTTACAGCGAGAAAGATGTCCTCCAGTGCAGTTGGCCACAAAAGAGTTTTTGCTCTAAAGACTTTATACAATGGTGCAGTATCCTCTAGAAATATTTGGACTGAACTTCTTAAGAAGGGTGAATGACCTCAAAAAAGCTTCTTAATTCTTTAATTGATGTTGACATGGACCATTCATAGATCACCTTCTCCTTGTATAAAATGATCATATGGCCTTTGTCAAAAAAGCTGTTGCCCAATAAGGTGACCTAAGACTATAAGAATTCACATATGAATATCTTCAATGTCAAATTTCACTGCTTTCAAATGCTCTACCACTTTCTGCAGAGAAATTACATTGGATACTTAATCAGGGAGAAAATCAGAGTGTTGTTTATATATGCTACATGACATACACCTAACAACTCTTAAGCCGCATTAATATAACGTTGAAAATTTTTATACACATGCTTAAGACCAAAAGGCATGACCCAGAAAAGTTAAGCCCCTACTGATATGAAATACATCAAGCTATTTTTATCTTTTTTATATGGATCAAGTTTAGAGGCGTTAAACAATCCAGCCTGTAGAAAACTGGTTTTCTTCA
>JAKSZP010004842.1:0-22330 GCA_022478985.1 Massospora cicadina
GTTGTTCAGTCCTGCAGCCACCTTCTAGTCTCCCTGATATGCTGTTTTGTGCTCTTGTGATAATGTTTGAGCATTCAATTCAGACGCTTCAGGGGCTGCTGTATGTGAATCCGTTGGTGCCATTGTTGTCTACTGTAAAACCGCCAGATATGGAGATTGTTCAGGTCGCTAAAACCACGGTTTCTTCTGATAATGATTGACCAAAGGATGGTCCGGCTTATACCCCTTCCCCATGTTATGTCTCATAAAATGGCTGATAAACAAGATAAGGCTTACTTTCTGTGAACTGTTAAGATTCAGTAAGGCTCTCATGTGGTGTCTGCTGAGGCTCTCTTGACCATGGTAGCAACTAGGAACTTTATGAGCTTTCAGGTCACTCAGGATTTAAAATCTAGATCTTGACTTAGGGTCCTAAGTCTTGAGTGTGTCATCCGCCTCAATGCTTCGCTATGTGGTGAGATGCCCCATGACAATCTTGGTGCATGGGTTTGGTTTCTTTAATCAATTTACTGCAGTTCCAGATTTGCTATTCCCTATTATCCTAGAGATTAGATGGTGGTGGTGGCAACAGGTTAATATTAACCTAGAGCCCAACCTTTTGTAATTCAAGAATTAGCATTCATGTGGTAAATTTTCATTTATTGATACTGTTTCTCCTGCTGAAGTGTGAGGTCAATTGTTTATACTCCTTCCTCCTTGGCATTACTGGTGGACTTTCCTTCCAGCGTGGTATAGTACAAAAACATTTATGATATAGAGAAGGCTAACAATCTTCCTCCCACTCCATATATGATCTGACATTCTGTCTGACCATAAATATGAAAAAATTATTCGAGGTGGGTTGACCTTGGGAAAACTATAACACACCAAGAATTTTTATAGCCAGTACAGGTTTTGAACCCAAAACATGCACTTAGGGTGGAAGCAGTTTTACCTGCTCAGCTAACCACCCTTCTTTTTTATAAAAAACTCCATACTTTATTAAAATAAATTTAAGGGAAAGTAAGAGGGGAGGGCGGAATACAAGCAATTTGGCTGAGGGTAAAAAGGACCGGGGGTTTGGGCCACTAGAGTTCTAGCACCTCTGACCATTACTGATCAGCGATTGCCATTGCTAGCCACAGTTCTAGCATCGGTGGGCTTACAGGCCATTTGATTCTCAGTTGATTGGTTGCCTCATCACATGCAATGAGCAATCTGGCAGGGAAAGCCAATCGTGTGGCTTTATAACATCTGGGGATTATGCGCAAAAATTTTGAGATCTGATGGAGCTGATTGGAAATAATATGAATGGTCTTCAATATCAAACCTCTGTGATGGGGGCGCTCATTGCTCAAAACCTTGGCGATGAGCGCACAGTGAATTACACATACACAATAATGGTAAATGAAGGCTCATAGTTGGATCGGAGCCATTTTCAGGGTTTTTAAAAGAAAAGGTCCTGCAAATGGATGTATTCCCAGTGGTGATTGTTTTCCTGATAGGATGTAGCACATCATGGACCAGTATTTTTTGAACACGGCGCATTCATAGTAATGGTGTGCTATGTCTGCTTCTGGTTCAGCACATATGGGGCATTATTTGTGCTGGTAGTCTGATCTGCTGTGCTTGCCAAATTTGAATGCCCAAATATAGGATCCGCCAGGTTACTAAACGCTGTTTGGCCATTACCAAGTGGGAATTCAGGCCCAAAATCAACTCCTTTGTCAGGTAGTTGGTGTCATGGCCTTTGGTAGTCCAGTAATTTAGGATTTGTGGACGGGTGGGCGGATTGCACCTCAGTTTTGGGAGCAGATCCCCATATTCTATCAGTGTCAATTTGTACCTTATTCTGATCAACTTGGTTGCATATTTGTCAGCGATTTGGTTATGCTCCTCCCAGATTGTTGTGGAATTCATTGCAGAATTATGTGCTTCAATGTCCTTTTGTATTTGGTTGGCTTCTCAGTCCAATCAAACAAATGACCATCCGCCCTGGTGCACAGCCCGATTGCATAGTCATCAGTAATGTGGAGTACCTTTTCAGGAGGTTATCTGCAGGTGGTTTGCCATCCATTCACATATTGATCAGGGGGAGACTGGCTCTTGGAGGCCTTGGTCTCTTGCCCAGTTCACGCCCCATGCTAGGGTCAGGTAGCGCATGTACATCTGTGTTAACTTCAGGAATGACTTCCCCCATTTACGCTGGGCATGAGATTTGAAGTCCAGGGGGCCCATGCCTCCTTTGTTCTTTAGTTTTGACAGGGCTTTCAGTGGTATTGGCGCTGCCTTCGCCTTGAACCACAGGAAGGTTCAGAGCATTGACCTGATTTTCTTCTCTAAGTTTGGGCTCATTGGCAGCATGTGAGCAACATACCACAACTTTGAGAAGATGAAGACGTTTATTGCCTGCACTTTCTCCTCAAGGCATAGTCTGGCACTTTTCCAGCATGCCATTCGGATTGATAAGCTTGACAATTCTTCCTGTTCAGTCTCCAGTAATGCTGGTCCCTTGTCATTAAAGAGTATCCTGAGGTATCTGACTGTCTGGGAGTTCATAATTGGCGTTATGTCAGTTGGCGGGCTGAAGCTTGGGTTGCCAACCCTCATCACTGAGGTTTTTGCCAAGTTGATTTTTGTATTTGATGCTAGCTGATAGAGGTTTAATAGTTTCTCAGCGCCCTAGATGTCAGTTGGGGAGCTTATACCTACTATCATATCATCAGCAAATGCTAGAATCTTCAGTGGCATTTGGTTAGGGTGGACTAAACCCCAAAGCTTCAAATCTGCTGCTACCAGTAGAATGTTGGCTGCAAAGTTGAAGAGTATTGATAACATAGGGTCGCCTTGTTGGAGTCCTTGCCTGACAGCGATTTCGTTGGTTATTCCATCTGCAAAAATAACCTTCATTACCAGGCCTGAGTACGGGGTCATTATCCATGCTCAAAATGTGTCAGGATACTGACTGCCTTTAGTGCCTTGTGGAGAAATGACCATGCTACTCGGTCATATGCCCTTTCCATATTAAGGAACATAGGGTACCCCTGTTTGATGCCCCTCATATACTGGAGTATGCTCTGGACTAAGCCAATGCTGTCCCATATACTATGGCCTTTGAAAAAGCCATGCTGGGCCCTATGTAGCGTGCGTAAGCTGTTGACATCAGCCAAAATAGATAGTATGCACGTGAGCAGTTTATAATTGTCGTTTGATAGTGCAATCAGGTGCCAGTTCTGAAGTTGGCATTTGAGGCCTTTTTTATACAGAAGTACAATTCAGGTCTCATGTCCTCCCAGAACTTGTTTTCCATGGGTCAAACGGTGGTTAAATAGGGCTTTGAGCTCCGGCGCTATGCAGTCTTGAAATATGCTGTATATTTGTGCACACATATTGTCAGGGCCTGGTGCTTTCATTCTTGGTGACTCCTTTAGCACCCTCTTAACTTCATTGATAGAGATTTCAGCGGATAGCTTGGTGACATCTTCCAGTGTACAGCCTCCAAGTGTCAGCTTGGCCAGATCAATAAGGGTTTTTGTCGCCAATTTGCTCATTTCTTGCTGTTGGAAGAGATCATTATAAAAAGCTTGACTTCACGCTTGATTGTTTCAGGGTCTTTTGATACTGCCCCGTCCGCTGTCTCTACTTCCTGTACCCTATCCTTAGTTCGGACTTCCTTGAGGTGTTTTAGGCCCTCTTTGGTCATTGTCCCCGCTAGGATCTGACATCAGTAAGTTGCATTGGTACATCTCTCTGAATCTTGCTTCATCATTATGGCCTAATACTTTTTGTGTGTTGTTTGGTACTCGCTCCACCAGTCTTCACTGTCCCGTCAGGTGAGCCTCAGCCTTTCTAATTTAGACTTCAGTTATTTCATGGCGGCAGTTCACTTGTAGGAGGTCACTTTTTTGAACTTCATACTATCATGTTTCATTTTCGCTGATCTGGGTCCATCGTTCTAGTGGGTCCAACTCCAGGCAGTTGTCCAGATATGCTACCAGTTGATACAGTCCAGCATCAACCTTCTGGCGCCAATCCCCATCCCTCAGTGTGGCTGGTGCCAGTTGCTACTCATGGTTCCTCAGAGGTTCATCAAGGTCAATCTCCACCTGGGTGACCATGTGGTTGCTTTTAGCATTTATGCTAACCTTACTGTTGGACATCATCAGCTTGAGATCCAATGACACTAGGATGTAGTCTAAACATGATCCTGACAGTGGGGATCCGGCGACATCATATGACCACTGCGTTAGGTTGTCCAGGTCATTGTACTCTTCATCAATCAATAGGCACATCCCCAATTTGACTAGGTAATCAAGCATCTCATCAGCCTTACTGTTAGGATGTTCTCTCATTGGTAACATATCCCAGCTCGCATTGTCCAACAGTTCAGGTCACCTGCTATTATGGTCATCACTTCAGATGGCACTTCTGCTAAGAATTCCTAAAAAATACAGTTTTCATGGAGCTTTGGTGGGGCGTAGACTGCTACCACTCATATGCTCCTGCCAGTTTCTCTGTTTGTAGCCATTGCTATCAAGATCCTACCAGCGTGAGTTTCTTCCACGAATTCCAGGTCTATTTTCTTATCCATTGCGACTATTGCCACGTGGTCTGTCCATAGGGCTTGGTAGCCTATCTGGTGGGACCACGGGTGGTTTTTCACGTCACAGTTTGAGCTCAGCACCATTTCCTTTTGGTTACCAGCTTATGTTTCCAAAATAAAAATTAGGTCAATATTACTATCAGTTTTTAAATGATGCATTTTACTCCTCCTCATTTGTATGCTTACCATCCCCTGAGCAGTTGTGGTCGCTATCCTCATTTTCAGCTGCCCAACCCACGGGTATGAGGTTTAGTGTTGTCTGGGTTGTGGATCAAGTCCCATACTGAGGTCTGGTTGGTTAATGATGGTGGTGTCAATGGTTGGTGGGGTGCAGTATTTGGTTATTGGGGTTGGTTGGTTGGGACTGGGAAGTATTCCTGGGCATCCTGTGTACTAGAAATTTGGTCAACATCCCCATCTCCCTGTCAATGGATAATGGGGATGGTTTTATGATTGGTCTGGGTGCCCCTTGTTCCCTTCTGGTGGAGCGGCAGATTCTCCCTCATCCATTGGTCAGATTCACACCCTTCATTCGATTTAATGGCAGAACTTAATGTTAAGTTTTCAGCTGATGGTGCAAGCTAAAATAACTTAACAGTGAAATCGAGGATATAAACTCACTTTTTAAATGAAACTCCTGCTTATAATCAGGAAGTAGACTCTCCAATAATCCTTGATAATAGCCAAGTAACTCTGGTATGCTCACCGTTCTAAAGTCTACTGGCACCAACAAATACAAGAACTTCTGTCTTTATACAAAATCAGGAAATTATTTCTCTATAATTGGGACTAATTCTCTGGCAGGCAACTATGTACTTCTCTTCAGGAAGAATAAACACACACAACTATCTAATATAGATGTAACAGTGACAGATACAAATATCTGACAGATGACAGATAGATAATAATTAGTAACTAAGCGACAATAGTTATTGATGATCAATAAACTATTAAATGATGATTAATTGATGTTTTATTAATTGGCTAGGTGCCTGTATTATATACCTCTTGGGCATCTCCTGGCCAAACTTATCTATTAGATGAGTTCATTCATATCATGCCAATCCTCTGCTGGTCATGGCAATAATTATGAAAAATCCCCAAGTTAATTTAGCCCATGAATTGACTAAAATAAACAATTATTTCAGCCCAATTGTAGCCAATTTTACTCTCATAGTTGGGATGACTTTGGGTTTTGAACTCAACATCAAAATCTTCCCAATTAGAGCTACGTCATAACTTGACGTCCAACAATAAATGGGGAACAAAAGATATATGATCATAAAAGATGATGCACCCCAATTTGGGATATTGGCAGGCCTCTCAATAGCACTAAGTACACCCATAATTGGGATGTCTATGTTTAAGTGCTTAATTATCAGTTTCATTAATCAAACCAAACTTCTGCCTTAGTGCATTAAGATTAATGCATTAATTTAGGAGGTGTAATTTAGTTAATGCCGTGGGACCACTTTGCACCCAAGTGTACACATAATTTGCCATAATATTAATAATATTATAGCTATTATTAGCTACAATAATTGGGCACCTCAGATGCAATTAGAGCGGTTATAAGGTGAATCTGATTTATCAGATTATGCAGATGAATTGGGAGGATCAAAGGATCCATCAATGTAAGTAATCTATCAGCTTTGATGGTTTTCTCAAAGGGTTTATTTTTGAGTCAACCATCGAAATCTAACACTTGATTTTTTAGTCAGCGATTGCCCAGCTGATTTTGTCGATTTTGTTGCTCCTGATGATTTTTCACTAGTCACCTTGGGTTTATTTGCCAATGACTTCCAATTCAATTTAGTATTCACTTTTGCCTTGTTAGGCTTCAATTTTGACTTGCTGGATTCCTGCATTTGCCCTTGCTTGGGAGACTTTTTTGGGTTTTCCTTCTGCCATCTTTCCTCCTCGCAGACCATCCATTCTGCTTGGGTTGGACATTTCTCTATTGGTCCAGGGTCAGTCTCCTCATTCATTATGTAAGATTCTGGGTTCAGATCTATAAATGGTTTGTCATCTGCTTTGGGCTGCTTTGCCATTTCCCATTCCCACGCTTCTCTATGTGCCAGGTCAATTCTTGTCGCTGGCATTTCATATCTGCTACCTCCTTTAAGTTGCATGGGATCCATTCTCTGGCTTTCTAGTGGAGGAAGACCTTGGTACCCACCTTAGTGATTCCCCCAACGAAGTCATATTTATATTCCCATGTAGTTTTACCTTTACAATGGTGGCATTGAGCCATTGTGTGGCTGGTCTGGTAACAGAACTGGCACACTTGTTTGGCATCCTCCTGTTAGACATATACTACCCTATTGAGGCTTTGCAGGCGGATGAATCTGGGTAGAGCAATTTTGTTCTGTTTTAATCCAGGGTGCCAGTTCGTACAGCGCTTCCACTGTCCAAGGGTGGAGGCACTTTGTGATGTAATTACCACTGGATTGCCAGAATTCTCGTACTTCACCATAGTACAACAATCTGGTCCAGATCACTTCAGGCATCCACTCCCATTTGTGATTGGTGGGGAGATTCTGGAAGGTTACCCACCTTGTAGTTTAGTTGGCGTATCTGGTCAGTTCCATTTACAGATAAATCCCCTTGTATTTGATGCTGATTTTGAGGAGTTTCTTGCGGTTCAATTCGCCTGAGATCACTATATCTATATAGCCCCATTTGGGTACCCAGTGGTGATCAAAGTCCCCTCCATCTAGGACTTCATTGAGTTCCTGATAAATTAACAATATCAGGATGGACCATTCCTCCTCCTTCACTATCTGCAGGTAAATTCAGATAGCATCTTTTAGGTATGATTTTGGTTCCTGGCGATCTATAAAGCCCCCGCTGATCAACTGCCAGATGTATTTGATGTGGCTCCCTGCTCCATTCCAGGTATTGTCTTTGGTATGCACCACCGCGGCGCTGTAGGATTTGATTTTCGCGCTTGGTTTGGGTACTTTGGCGGGGGTCTTTCCCTTCAAAATCCAACTTACCAATTTATCAAGGCTGAATCCCCAGCTGAGGAATGCTTTGATCTGGTGGATGCTGATACCTCGTCAGCTGATACTTCTAGCCATTTGTGCTCCAATCTCTAGGCTCTGCCACTCTAGGGCATCCAACGGCAAGAATCCCAGTCAGTACCACTTGAGGGTGGATTCTGGGCTGCACGTTGGGTGGAGGTATTTTTGTAGGACCTCCAGTGTAATCGAGCTACGCTAGCACCAGTCCCTTACTGTGACACTATTCCAGCCCCCATCTGTAAATACATGTGCCATATCTGCCAGAACACCCACTTCACTCCATTGGAATGCTTCAGAGGGGGTGAAGCCTTTGGCAGCATATGGGGCCACTAGCGTTGGTTCTGGGAAGGATTGCTTCTAATCCTGGATAGTTTTGATGCAGATCCCCGCTTTGAGCCATTCAGTAACAAGTCTGGGGTCATGACCCCTTTCATCACTGTTGCTGCCTGTGGTGAAATATCATGTTCCATCCACAGTTGGGCTGATTGAGGGGTGAACCCCGCTGCGTCCCAGTCTGCAGCTTTGGCGATTGTTGCGGCATTGCACCAGATTTCCACTTTTCAATTGGGAATGGTTGGCCTCTAAGAGTTTTGTGAATCTGTTTAGTCACCCCCAGCTTTGCCCATTTGCGCACTAGGTCCATACTGGCCCCCGCTTGGAACCAGTATTTCATCTCCATCAATGTGAATCTGTTGGCAGACCAGTTGATGGCCTCTTCCAGCAACCAATCCTGGAAGAGTCCCCATTCCACCGCTTTTTCCTTTGTCCAGCCCGCTTTCATCAGGTCTGATGTGGTGGCTGGTGGAATTTGGGTGTATGACCATTGTAAGGCCTCGGTGGCCTTGAACCCAGCCATGATCCAAGGTAGTGCCTCCTCTGGGGAGAAAGTAGTGTTATACCATTCCAGTGCCGTGTCCACCGGAATGGAGTGTTGGGCTATTGAGGGCCGTAGAGGCATTTGGGAATCATTTCGTGTACTTGGCTAGATCTGTTGGGTTGAGGCCTGAGCTCCCAATGGCTTGGGCGTATCGTGCTGTAATGCCTGCCTTGTTGTACTCTATTGCGTTTAATAGGTTGATGCCAGCCTCCATCCAGGCCTTTGCATCCGCCAGTTTAAATTTTCACAGATTGTGGCCTCTATCACCTTGTACTCCATGGGGATTTTCATCTATTCCAGGGCGTCTTTGGTCCTAACTCGTAACGCCTTGAATAGTACTGCTATGTCAATTGAGATTTGGGTGTTGAGCTAGTGTTTGGCCGCTCTGGTGGAAAATTTGTGGTCTCACCATATAGTCACGATGGCTGGTTTGATACCTTTGGAGATCCACTGAGTCGTTGTAGAGTACAGAAACTGGAGGGCCTCCCATTGTTTGACCTCGTGGGTGGACACACCTCGGCGTGCCAACATGTCTGACTGGATTGGTGTAAATTTAACTGGGGCCCTGGCCACTGACTTGACTGCTGTTGAGGTTTCTTCCCCTTCTGGTAATATTTTTAGTTTTTAGCCAAACTTCCTTGGGTGTCCAATCCCTCAGATTCAGTCCTCATTATAGTTTCACCCCCATTGGGGTTGGTCCCCAATGGATTGTATTGGGTTGGTGATTGGCTGTTTAGGATCAGCTGTTAATTCATTGTTGAGCCAGAGCCCCCTGTCAATATGACTTCATTGGGGATTGCACCCGATGGTGTATTGGGGATCACGTCCAATGATTTTCTCATGTCGCTGAATCAATTTTGGTTGGGGACCATTCACCCCCCCAACAGGGCCTTTTCAGAATTGGAGCCTGACTTCTTCTTCACTTGAATACCCTGAGCGGATTCAGTAAGTTTCTCCATGTCAGTAAAAACTTTTTACAGCTTTGTTCTGTTGGTGTGAGCTGCTGATTTTTGTTAATTGAATCCAAGTCAGTTTCAGATCCTACCAATACTTCATCTAGGTTTTTTGTTTTTTTCTGCAAAAATTTTCTCATACTGCGAGGCCTCAATCCCCTCTACTGATTGAGGTTCAATGGGGAATATTACCAACTCCATTGTTCTTGCCGTTGGGCCTCGCTCCTGGAAGGTTTCTCTTGTCATCTGGTTGTAGTTGGTCACTGATCCTAAGGAGTCAACCCCGTTATCCGCACTAGTTGCATGGGCCCCGTGACCCATCAACGCGTTCACACATTTCATTATCAATTGTGTCACCAGATTGTTACTTGACATACACGTGTTGTATTGCCCTTCCCCATTTCTAGTCATGTGGGGGCTTGGGCCAGCGGGAAGTTCATTAGATGGTATGTCCATTGTAGCGTCCTTCTTATTATTATTGTTAATTAATATTGACTCAGGCAAGTCATCCATTTCTAAGTGCTGCGCACAGATGGGCGGATTGACTTTCCTACGCTTGGGTGGTTGGCCGTTGTTCACTGCTCTATAATTGCAGTGCGCTCTGGCAGTTGGTTGCTCTCTCAATTCTCCTTCAGTTCACTTTTTGATTTAAAAAGTGATGTTTGCAAGAGAGAAAAATAATGGCTAACCACCCTTCTGAGAGTAAATACAATCAATATTATTTTCCTCTTTATGCTTATACAGAGCAGGAAGAATAGGCTTAAAGTGTAGTTAAATGTTATGTTCACTATAGTGTGGATTTTCATGCAATCCTCTCCTATTGTTTCTCCCATAGTTTCAACTTAGAAATATGTCAAATTGTTGTGCCACCTGTGTGCACTATGGCATTAAAATAATATTACAATCCCTATCCCCTCCCCTCAAGCAGATGATTCCCAAATTATTGCAAAGTCCTGGGTGTTTTTGAAGATTTAACTCATGAATGAATTTTACCAAATTAGGGTGGCAGAAAGCCTGGAATGGCTTAAAGCGTCTCATAAAAGATGAGGGATCTTTCAGTTCCGCATCATTCAATTTGTCTTGAAAAAGCGCCATCCACATTCCAGCAGATGATTGATGATGCTCGCAACAACCTTTGGTAAACTATGCGGTGGCATATTTTAATATCTTCATGCATTCACCCAGTCTTGAGCAGCATGAGAAGGACATGGATGTGGTAATGTCTGCATTGCACAAGGACAACCTCTATGTAAAACCCTCCAAGTGCAAGTTTTCAAGTGTGAGGTTACCTTCTTAGGTAACTTGGCCTGAATGATAGTTATGCAATTCCTTCAAGAAAGCGTGAAGCTATCCTTTCATGGCCAACCCCTACCACCCAGAAGCAGTTGCAGAGATCCTTGGTAACAATCAAGTTTTTAGAGAAATTCTCCCCGCCCTCTTGCAGCTGATTGCGCTGCTGCATCCCTTGATAGGGAAGAATTTTCTGTTCCAATGGACAGAATAATGCCAATAGGATTTTGACGCCTTCAAGGGGGTGCTTGCGGAACCTCCCATTATTAAACATGCTGACCACATCAAGCCTTTTTCATAGAATGCAACGCATATTGGCTGCTGTTGGGTTTCTAGCAGATGGGAGGCTATTCAGAGGAAGGTTGCACAGGAGAAAATATCCATTGATGCAACAGGAGGTTAATGTGATGATTTCTTTCATTCAAATATTGTAAATACAAAAATGAAGCAAATAGCTTCTATAATACCATTCTTTTATTTAAACGGCAGAATTGCACTACCATTAATCTTAAGGCCCTACATAACTATGGGTTCCGCCACAGAGTCACATTACAGCTTACTATCATCAAAACTCTCCCTTCTCATTCTTCGTTTTCCCTTTTACACTCATCCCTACAGACACTTCATGGCCCATCTGGCTCAGCTAACTCAGCTTCTCTAGATTCCTTAATACTTGTTTTTTCATTGGAAGTCCTGTAAGAATTCCCATACTTGGCTGAGGTCAGATTACTTATTGCCAACTCATATAGAATCTCATTATAAATTTAAAATACTTTTCATCTTGATTCCAGCGGATAACTGATGATCTGACAATCAATAAGTTAGGCTTAATGTCCAGTCATATATGTTATCTCCTGAAAATTCCCTCACCCTTGAATGGACAATAATTAGTTCTATGTAGCTTCAGACAGCATTTTTTCATGATGTCTTTGTGCTCACAAGGCAACCACACACCCAATCTTCTGCATATTTCTCTTAAAGGGTGTCACAACAGAGGCTTGGCCAGCCCTGACCTAGTTCTGCTACTTGAGTTCCTTAACATCTATAGTGACAATCAAGTGCTGGAGGCGGATGCCGCAACTTCCTTGGCTCAGGAGGAGCTCCTCCCAGAGTTTGTTGACTACTTGAAATCTTGGCGCACCATTTTTGGAAAGCTCACGGCACAGTTGCACTGTAGTGGGGAGCGTTGTAGGGGGCCTTCATTCGTTTAGGCAATGCGGCTCCTGTCGGATGGTTTTAGCCGCTTAATGCTACCACCTACTGCTAAGCATCATTCAGATGGACTTTCAGTATGCCAGATGTTATGATTTATGCGATGGGTGCTAATCAGCTGGTTGGGAGAACATCCCTGTTCTCCAAACCACTTCCACTAATTGGGGTGAACTTATGGGTCAACTGTCTCAACCACATGCATTCCAGGGTTTCTTCCATATTTCAGGCACTGGATGATGACGAACCAAAGCAATACCTTCCATTGATGGCGCTCAATGGGAACATGGTCATCTTTCTCATGCGGGTGAGTTGGGTTTGGTGATGGGATGCTATTGGGCAGCACTTGAGTGGGCCCATAAGGTGGCTTTCTCTGCATCTGCTTCCTTTCTCCACGCCTATCCCAGCCTGAATGACTTACTCATGGATTGCCTGGCTCTTGGAGCATCTATCTCCCCTCTTTCTGAAAAGCACCTCCTTGTCTGGTACCACTTCATCTATCTTCCTCTTTGTCACCTAATCCCTGCTATCCCAAGACCATCAGCAGATGTATTTGTGGGCCTTGCTCCTGGTGCCCAGGTTTTTAAGTTTTAAATTACAGTCCAAAAGTGGCAGGTAAGTCTTGAAGCACGATAGTGTGGAGGGGTCAAATATGTTAGGACGGTATTTGGAACGATCCATTTCTCCTATATCATGTTAGTTTGTTGGTTAAAATGATGGCTTGGCCTCCATTTGGGTAAATCCAATTAGAAAAAAAGGTTAGATTAAGTGTCCAGATTTGAGATCCTAAGTAGATGGTCTAGACTCATAATATATTGTTGGGTCCCAGTGGATATAGATAAGACACTTCAGGGTTTGCAAAGGCCCATCTGTGGCTCTTGAATATTATAATTTAAATATGTATAGAATTATAAGTTGCAAGCAATATGATATATTTTATTTATTGAGGCAAGCTGACCAGGGGATAAACGTTGCTGAAAGAAAGAAAGAATTGACATGAAACCTGAGCAGGGTCAACTCCATCAAAGAAAGTTTTTCCACCTCTGGATTGGGGCTTGGATTTTTCTCGTTACATGATGGGTAAGGTTTTCATGTTATTAGACCTACTAACTGCTAATAGCTTCCTTTTGATGACACCCTGATTGATGTGCAAAGGGCAGGATCAAACCTGTAACCTTCAGGTTGGTAGCTGTATGCCCTACCAACTCATCTTCCACCCCCTGCAATATGATATCTTTATTGGAATAATTGTGATTTAGAGGGTTAAGGGTAATTAATATATATAAAAGCTGTTAGTCTGATATCTAATAAGAGAGATATCAGATCAATCATCTACCAAATAAAGGAATTTTAAAAAATGATGCTAAAAAGCACCTGATAGATTCAGATAGGAATGATTTCATCCCAATTTGGATAGGACATCATCCTATATTGATTAGACCCTTTATGTGTATAATTGAGGCCTATTAGGATTTTAGCATAGTACCCCAAGACTTGGCCTAAAGTGAAGTGTCAAAGTTTACCCCAGGATAAGGATTAACCTTAAAAAGGGTATAATACTGACAACAGGGATTTATCCATTTTGGTCACCTGGTTGCTTTACCTCCTCCACGCATCCTACCTTAGGTTCCTAGTCTGATCTCCTCAAGTAGCATGTCTGCAAAGACCTATCCCCTTTTCAATCGCAATTCATCTCCCATTCTTCTACTGACCCCATCCCCTCCAATGACACAGCCACATCCCCCTCCTCCCTTACTGACACCCAAAGGGCCTAGTGAGGATGATATAACTGTGAGATGTCATAGGAGGAACAAGTGTGCATACTGGCAGTTAATAAACAAAACCAGTCAGTAGAATCAGAGGTGGCAGGGTTGGTTGTGTGCAGCCCAGAGCGGCAGATCTTGTTATTTGCTCTATTTCTTATTTAATGGCGTTATTAACTATATCATTTATGTATAGATTTATTTTTTGTTTTTGTTTTTGTTTTTTATTATTTTTTCCTTTTTCCTTTTCCTTTTTTTATTTTTCTTTTTTCCCTTTCATTATGTCCTCTATTGGTTATATGGCTATAAGAACTTAATGTGCTCTTGTTTGATAATTTGACCACTCTTAGGGTCCTTAATGGTGTAGGCATTGTCACCCATTTTCTCTGATATCTCAAAGAGTCCAATCCATATGCTATCTAGATTATTCCGCCATCTAAAACTGTGCTGATTGGGGAACAAGAAAAGCTCTCCTATCACAAAGTGCAGTAGTCTGCTATGCTGCCATTTGTCAGAATTTTTATTTTTCTCTTCTTAGCTAGGCTTGTTGAGTATTATTCAGTCTAAAGTCTGATTAGCGTGGACATCAAGGTTGCCAAATAGCGTTGCAGATCTATACTGCTGGTATCCTCTAAGTGTAATGTGCAAGTTCATGCCAATATGCAACAAAGTAGTTGGGCAGTGCAAGTCATGTCACCGACCACATAATTGACAACCCTTCAGTAAACCACCTTCAAACCTGCACGCCATTACCAGAATTTGAGACATATTGGCAGACCATATTCTGGTGATGCTGCATGCAAGCAGCAGCGTCTGTCTTCATGACAGGGCTGCAAATGAAGCCAACGCCAAGCCTAGCTCACTAGTTGAGCTCAAGGTTTCTTGTTGATTTATAAATATATTTTCTTTAAAATAAAATTAAAACTGATTTTAGGCAAGTAATAATGTTGATTTTTTACTAGGAAATTCTGAGAAAATGAGACTATATTTAAATTATGGTTTTCCTCCTTTTAAAGCCATTGTAATAGTTGAAATACTTAAAATATTATTTTCTGCTTTTGAACAACATCATTATTATAGTTACAAACCTTCTGCATTTCAATGGATCACAATTCAGAGGATTTGAGATACCAGTCATACCGCATGCCATATTAGCCCACGTTCTCAAATCCCCAAATCCTTAACTGCAATTCTGAACACAATTCATTCTTTGCCATCCTCAAATCCCCTGAACTCAAACTCCAGATTTGAAGTTGAATCTGAAATTCCATCTATGAGGTTGATGTGCAGATCAGGCTAGGCCCTGTCCATCACATCACCCCCCTGTAAATCCAAGAACTCATGGATCTTCTCTGGGCAGCTTGCACACTCCTCTAGCATTTGACAGGTCATTTCCTCCACTGGATACCATCTTCACTTTACCGGGAATTGCTGCCAGCCCCTCACACATTGCTCATTCAGGATTTGATCAACCTCATATTCCCAGGTATCCTCCTCTCAAGACTCAATGGCCCCAGATGCACCAGTCCATTTCCCTGAAATCCTCAAATTTGTGATACATGAATAAACCAGATGGGCCCTTGACCCTTCCAGAAGGTCCAATTCAAATGCAACCTTGTTGATAAATTAAGTCACCTTATATGGACCCAAGAACTTTTGGTCCAAGCTTCTGGCTTTTTACTGGTACCGCATAATTCTTTGCCACCACCAACACCCTGTCTAATGGAGCAAACAATGAATTCAGAACTCTCTGTAGGTCTGCATACAACTTCTGCCACACTGTGGCACGCTCCAAGTTATTTTGTAACTTCTTACCAATGTTTGACATTCTGCGGTATTCGTCTGCCCCCTGGCATACACTGCCACCTGACCCCCATTCAATGCCAGGTTTAATTCTTGGTTTACAAAGAATGGGGTCTTCCATGTTGAAGAATGATAGTGGTTATTATAGGCAAACTGGGTCAACCTGATCCAGGCACTAATCATATTGACAATTCAAAACATAGCATTAAAGGTATTGTTTTAATATTTGGTTTACCCTTTCTGTCTTTTTTATCACAAGGTGGTCCCAACCTACAGGGGGGATACATATACCCTTTCTGTATGTCCGTCAGATTAGGACAATATTCTGAAACCTCAGATGGGCGAACCTTCAAGTTACTGAGCAAATTCAACCAGAAAATTTGATATAAATTGGGGTCCACAATCTGAGACAATCTCTGTTGGCAGGCCATGATGGAAGAATGTTATCATCTATGTAAACCCTTGTAGCGTCTTTCGCTGAGAAACTTGAGTTACATAGGAAATACTCAGCGTATTTAGTCAAGTGATCAACAATAACCATTATTGCATCCTTCCCTTGGATCCTGGGTAACCCCATAATTATATTCATGCTAACCGACCCCCACAGCCAGCTTGAAATCTGGAGTGGTACTAACCTACCCGCAGGCTGCCTCTGAAAAGGTTTTGAACGTTGACAAACCAAACACTCCACCACATGTATCTTGTGATATCCTTCCACAGTCCAGCCCACAAATATTTATGTTGCACCAGTTTTAACATACTCTTGAACTCTGGATGTCCCGCCAATGGGAGATCATGTGACGCCTGAAGCACTTCCCACTTTAGCAATGGATTTGGAACCCATACTTGCAAGTCATGGTACAAAATACTATCTTTCTTCCTGTATGTATGATGTTGGACGTGCTGTTGGCCCTCTGCCATTTCTGTCCATAACTGATGACTGAATGCTGACCTCCTTTACTTCCATTGGATTTCCTCCCCCAGTTCATCCTCCTCACTCACCATAATGGCAAATAGATCTGATCAGAACATGGTCACTGTATTATACTCCTCCAACTTGGCCTTCTCATATGCTAGCCCCACATCCAAGCTCAACCAATCTGCTTTGGTGTTGACAGCTCCCCTATGGTACTCTACTTGAAAATCATACTGAACTGGTTCCACATGTCACCAGGCTTGGCGCTAGTTCATTTTCCTGGGCTCCTGGTTATACTCCAGTGATCGATGGTCTGTCTGAACTACAAAGGGATGATGGGCATACAACAAGTGGTGCTGCCACTCCTTCAGCACTGAGACCACTGTCAGTAGCTCCTTGTCATATATTGGATAGTTTGTTTCTTCTGGAATCATTTTCTGGCTGAAATAACTTTGAGTGCTCCAAACCCATCCTCCCCCCTCTTTAAGAGTACTACTCCCACAGCAAACTTTGAGGCGTCCGTTTTAACCACAAAATGTTTCTCAGGATCCAGATGGGCAAGAAGTGGCGCTAAAATAAGCTTCTCTTTCAGCAGGTTGAATGCCCATTCCTCTTCCTCCTCCCATAGAAATGGCACATATTGAGTCAATTGCACAAGTGGAAAGGCCAACTTTGATAGAATCTTTGTGAACCACCAGAAGAAATTTACTGTCCCCAGGAAATTTCTTATGCCTGTCTTATCTTTTGGCGCCTTCCAAGCATGCACCGCCTGTATCATATCATTGCATACCCCAAACCTTTCCCAAACATGACATTCCCAAGGAATGTAATTGACTTCTGGTCAAACTCACACATTGAAAGCTTCAGCTGTAATTCCGCCTCTGCCAACGCCTCCAGTACCTCTCGCACATCACAACCATGTGCCTCCTTAGAACGTGAAAACAAAAGGATGTCATCCATATATGTAATGCAACACCGGCCAATCATCTAACTGTGTATTTGGTCAATCATGCGTTGGAACACCGTTAGGGCATTGCGCAGCCCAAATGGCATAACTCAGTATTGGAACATTACAAGATGGCATCTGAACGCCGTGTACTTCTGGTGATCTGGCTTTATAAGCACCTGATTGAACGCATCTAACAGATCAAGCATAAATATGTTGCACCCTATGACCATTGGCAGGATGTCTTCTATTAATTGGTTTTTATGAAGGTCCATCTCCATGACCGCATTCAATTTCTGGTATTCCACACATGGTCGTAACTCTCCACTTGCCTTGGGCACCAGCAACACCAGGGACACCACAGAAGATTCTGATGGCTCGATCAATCCTCCATTCAGCATCAAATTCATATGCTCCTTTAATACGGCCTTAGCTCATTTGTTCAGTGGATATACTGGGCACCCACGAGGGAGTTCTGACCCTTTCTTAAAACAAAATGAGATTGCAAATGGCCTTTGGGAGAGAACAGAAAATCCTTTTTTGGTCTAAAGACCCCCACAGTTTCTTGGTATTCTGCTGGTAAATCTTCTTCCTGCATGGCCCACATGGTTCTATGCTTATCTAAATCAAGGTTTCCCACCAACAGCCTCCACTTCATTGGTGGATCCATCCTCAAGTTCAAAGTTACAGTACTGAAAGGCACATTGATTTAAGGTCTGATTTGATGCCACCACCGCATCCCTAGCGCCACCAGGTAGGCCAGGCTTTCAATTGCACAAACCTGCTCCCAGAACCCAAAGGGGTCCTGCTGTAACTTCACTGAAGGTCTCACTCACCATGATGGCGCCCTCTGTGATGCATTGGTGAATACCACGTCCAGTTCCCTCCGCACTTGCAACTTCAGGCGCTCCACCAACGCAAGCTCAACGTAGTTCTCTTCCACCACAGTATCTACCAGAGCCATTGCCCCTTCTGTTCCGCCATCTGTGCACAACTCTATGGGGATAAACAAACAAGGATAAAGTTATTAAGGCAATTTATTTCTGAATGAATCTTTCAATTGTGAATTGGTGATGGAAATTTGGGCATATTCCCCTTCCCCTGCCTGTGACTCACTGATTTATGGGCTTCATCTTCATATCCCTGACGCCCACACTCTTGTATGTTCCCCAAGTTCCTTGAGGATGGATGCCAGCCCCCCTGACTATAACGGTCACTCACTGGGGGATGTCCCTTTCCTGGTGACATTGATTTTTCACGCTGGTCCTGTGCTAGTGCACATTGTCTCTCTATTTGTACCGTTAATGCCAATTCCTCCTCCAGCGTGCCCTGGACCTTTTTTTTTTTAGTACTAGATGGTCGTGCCCTGGACCTTTGCTGCTGCCAAAGCTTCTAGCAAATCCGCCTGCAACCCTTGGTGGAACATACGTGGTGACTAGGAATCCGCAACCTGGGCTGCCTTTTCCAACAGACGGAAAACTCCTGCATATTCTTCCACCAAGCTATGCCCCTGGCTAACTGTTGAAAGTGCTGACCACGCCTTTTCTTTTGCTTCATTTGTAAATTCCACCTAGTCAATCAACTCCACACACTCCTCCATTGAATTCAGCAAGCTCCCTTGTTCCTCAATAAGTTCCTGCAACTAACCCTCCAATTGTGAGGGTAATGCATCCATCATCTGGGCTAATTGGAACGTGAGAGAGAATCACCCCTCTGTTTCCTGTGCCATTCTCTCCTAGAAGTGGATATGCGCGATGACCTGATATAGTTTGTCCAGCGCCTCCATAAAAAACGCCACAAGACCATTAGGTGATTTAGGGTTTGCCTTGATCTCTATAGATTGTGGGGTTGTCGCTCCCATAATTGTCCCACCTCACGTAGCAAAAAATGCCAATGAGAACCCTACCATAACCACAGTCAATAGATGTCAATTCCATTCCTCTCTGCTAATGACCACCACTTCCTCCTGGTGCCTCACAAGACAGAGAGGATGGTATTTGAGTTTTATTTTATGTAACATGTGGGTTTATGACAATAAACAACAAAGGAGTTGGGCAGTACAAGCCATGTCACTGACCACATGATTGACAACCCTGCATAGAACACTTTTAAACCTGTACGCCATTACCAAAATATGCAATATATTTGCAGACCATGGTTCTGGAAATGCTGCATGCAAGCAGCAGCGTCTGGCTCCATGACAGGGCCACAAAAAAACCCAACGCCAGATTTAGCTCACTAGTTGAGCTCAATAATTCTGGTTGATTTAAATAACATATCCTAAAATAAATTTTAAAGCTGATTTTAGTCAAGCAATAAATGTTGATAATTAGAGAATTTCTAAGAAAAGAAAATTGTATTTTTAGTTATGGTTTTCTCCCTTTTATAGCCATTAAGATAGTTTAATAAATTAAAATAACTATTTATGCCTTTTATTAACATCCAAATCATCATTCACAAACCTTCCACATCCTAGTAGATTGCAATTCAAAGGATTTAAGACATCAGTTGTGCCACACGCTGGATTATCCCCCATTTGCAAATCCCAATCCTTATCTGCAATTCTGAACTCCATTTGTTCTTCTGCCATCCCCAAATCCCCAAACTCAACCTCCAGATTCAGAAGCTGAATCCTAAATTCCATCTATGAGGCTGATATTCAGATCAGGCTGGGCCTAATCTGTCACATACAGAAGTAAAGTAGTGCATGCAGGGCTGTATGCTTCCAATAAAACAGCTTAAAGGGGCTTTTTCTTATCACTGAGTGATATCTAATGTTGTGTGTGAAAACTGCAGTGGAAAGGAGGGTGCTCCAGTCTGTTGGAATCCAGGGTAGAGGGACACTTGCTAGTGCTAATTGGCCCTGGATTTCAACAATTTTTAGAAGGAGAAGTTCCACTCTCTACTGCTGGGTTAAATATTTGGTATGGGTTATTTGACCACTTATATTGAAAAAGAATAAAGCACATATAAGGCTAGAAAGTTAGATTTCCTATATAGTTTATTAGTTGTGGCGAGGGTAAAAAATGAACCATATTATGATATCACTGATTAATATTTAATTGTATTAAGGCTTGATGTTCAGATTGGCTAGGAATGTCTGAATTAGGGTTTGTGGGGATTCGGCCTATTAGAGCTCTTGAGTCATGCTTTGCCTCAATGGAACGACTTAGGTAGGGTTAAAACTGGGTAGGACTAGTCCATTTGGAAAAGTTTATTATATTTAACCCAATCAATGGCGAGAAAGTATCTTTACCTTGTGGGACCCCCTTCACCCCTATAAAAGGGGGTGGTCTCCACCTAAGCGCTTGACCTTCATTGTTGAGGGGCCGGGAAGGAGCCTTGGCATAATTTTCCATATTCAGCTGCGGTTTTGCACCATCCAATTACTAAGAGCTGGATAATTTGGCTGAAAATTGGATGGAATAGAAAAGCCCCAATTTGAGGGGTTCCACCAAGAATTGCCTAAGGTCTTTTAGCTTATTTCATCATTATTTTCAGCCAAATTATCCAGCTCTTAATAAAATATTGAACTTGTAATTGTCTGACACAGTCTGACAGTCTATCCATTGCAAGACACCTGATTATATTTTTTCAGAGTTCCATTAACCCGCTCAACAGTTCCATTGGACTCAGGATGGTATGGGGTCATTAGAACCCCTCAATCACTATTAATTCATTTAGCTTAGGGAGGAAATACAAGATTAAGTTTGATCTGTTGTTGGTAATTGTGAACTGCGGGCAGCCATGATGTTGGATGATGCAATCCATTGTGAATTTGGCAGCGTTGACTACCCCCAAATCTCTTATTGCTCGTGCCTCTACCCACTTTGTCAAATAATCTATTACTACCAGGATTTACTTGGAGAAATTCACACCCATCAGCAAAGGCCTCGTGATATTAATGGATACCGTGTGCCACACAAGCTGGGTCTTTACCAATCAATAGGAGGTCTTCTGGTGGATGAGCTTCACTACTTGACGTTGGTGACAACAGGAAATTGTTTTAAGAACGTCAAAGTACATGCTCTCCCAATAATATAACAGTTGCAGGAACTCTAGAGTTTTTCATGTACCTCCATTACCTACCACCTTGTGGGCGCTCATGATGATGTCCAGTTGGGAATAGGGTTTCAGGAAGCTTAACATAGCACCACTGGTATTTATGTACAGCTTACTATTTTCCATAAAGTATCAGCCCTCATTCCAATTAATACATGGATAACTTTATGTGATTTGTCAGCATATTTGCCACTAATCATCTTTTCATACATTAAACTACCTAGATTCGCCATTATGGCGATCATTGGTGCCATGATAACCAGTTAGAGTTCTGGTGCTTCGCGCCAGGGGAAGTGGACTATTATCAAAATCATAAACTTGCAGTTTGAGGATCCCACCATGCAATCCATCCCTCCAGCTCTGAAGATTCTGTAACCAACGCAAAGAAGTATGGTTGGTTACAACCTTGAACTTTACTCCATGTAGATACACCCAGAACTGTTTATAAGCCTAAATCACAGTTATACATTCCCACTCAGTCACTGTTAATTATGCTTGTGGCAGTTTAAACTTCTGCTGAAATAGTTTATGGAATGCTCCATATCATCGTTGTCCCACTGGAATTTTTCACTCTGATGGTGGAAAGGAAGTGTCAATCTTTGAACTACTTTTCAAAGTTCAGATATTGTAACACTGGGGCGTTGATCAACGCCATCCTAAGAGTGTCAAAGGTACTCTGGTATCATTATGTCCACGCAAACGTGGTGTACTTCTTTACAAAATTTAATGAGGCCCCAAAACAGGTGAAATTTAGATAAAGTATTGATAGTACCTGGCCAAACCAGAAATACTTGAATATCCTGTTTGTTGCTTGGATGTGCTATTCTTCTAATGGCTTCTATCTTAGCCAATTGCGGCCTAAGTCCCCTGGGTGACCACGAGGAACCCAAAATATTCCAGTTG
>JAKSZP010004843.1:0-22239 GCA_022478985.1 Massospora cicadina
GTTTTTATGGACCCACCAGCAATTGAATGTCAAAATGCAGCATCTTTCAAGCTTTGACAACATTTAATTTATATTAATTTGTGTAGCTCTTGTTGGTCTACAAACTATCAAGTGAGGATGGATTCTCATCCCTCCTTGGAAATTCTCCATATTTTAGTTTTCTTCTTTTGAAATAAAGCCCATTTGCTTAAACCAGCGCCATTATGAAATTATTTATTTATTTTTGTTATACATGGGACCTTAGGTCATGATAAAAAGGTTAGGGAGGAGCAAACATCTCAGAATGCCATGAGAATGGTTGCATAACATGAATGGAGCCATGAAAGGGATTTCACCTGATTTGTGCAGCTTTGTGAAGCCCTCTGGGTGACAGAGGCCAGCATATGGAACATCTGCCGCACCCTGGTTTGTTAGGGGTATATTTTGTATCTAGCATTACTCTGTGAGTGGTATCTGGGACCCCTAAATGCTTCAGAATTTTAACTTTCTGTTTAATGTTCAAGATAAGGATTTCATGTTGATGAAACCTAGCCTGCCAGAGGATCAATGTGACTATCCTGTGGCATAGGTTTGCATATGTCAAGGTGGCAAATAGGGCCTTGGGAGCCCCATTTGTTAATGTAGGTAAAACTAATTTTTTTGTGAGTTATGGGTTAAAAATCTCAGATTTCTTTTATGCCATCTCATTTACCATTTTTTATTTTGCTAATAAAGTTTTTAGTTCTTTCCAAGAGCTTATCTTGTAAACCTATGCATTATCTTATATTTTAACGTTCCATTCTCCAAGGGTGAGTTTATAAACTGTATCAAAATCTAGTCCTTATCTTAGTTGTCCTTGCCTTTGGGTATCCATCAGCATCAATGGTTAGTGCCAAATCTATGGCAATTAATAATTGAGTCAATTAAAATCTGTACATATTAGGATTATCATGTTAAAAAAATGCTGTCAATCCTAATTTTATCATGACCATGGTGTCACACGGCTCTAAGTTATTAAGTAACAATCACCAGTTGGGAGCCAGTGAACGATATCCAACCCTGGGCTTTGAAATGATGGTCAAATGTAATCTCAGAGAGCCAACTCCTTACCAGGGATACTGACTACACTGTGAGAAATTGACCAAAAGATTAATCACTGCAGATAACCCTTTCATCTGGGAGTAGCCAGCCAGCACTGAATTGTGTACACATTTGAATTCTCATTTTTTATAGACCTTCCAAATAAGATTATAAAGTTACTTGGCTATATTAACATAGATGCATCCCAGTTGTTGAAACTGTTTGACCAACCATCTGCTTATTTAGTAATTATAGGTTGCTTACATTTAAATATACCTAGATACAATATTCGATTGGTTATTGAGTATTCTACCGCGCAGCACATGACTTTGTAAGTAGCTGCCAAAATTTGTCTAAATAAAATGATTTTGCATTGCCGCCTTTAGTTAGAAATAATTTTTATGGTAGATCAAAATCTTACCCAGCCAATGCAATTTCTGCTGACATTTATTCTAATTCTATTATTCTATTGTATCCCCACGCCAGAATAAAAATTGGTAATAGGCTCTCTATCTGTAGTCTGGCCATCTAGAATATTCAAATTACAACTGGTGTATTATTCTTACTATGGGCTTTTCTTTCTCTTAAGCGTCACTTTTATAGAGCAAAGGAATATTCAAGTTGAACTCAAACATTCAATAATCAGTAAAGAAGGAAAAGATGCACAACTCCAATCAGAAGTCCTGGGCGGACATTGCAAAGGGAGGTAACTCCACTAACATGGCGTTCCCCAAGGGCATCAAACACTCCCACAAGGAGCTCCTGGTTAGCCATGCAAACCAGACCAAACGACAAATGCAAGCCCCTACTGAAGGGTACTTGAAAATGCTGCACCACATATGCTTTACATAATATCCGCCATTCACTCCCCTCCTCCCCTGTTAAGCATGGGGTTAGAGTGAACTTCAGGGTTGAGCACCCGGAGATCTTGTTGGCAATCACAGAAAAAAGAGAAATTTATTTTGAAAACGCCGTTTTTATTAAGCAAGAGTTCTGTCAAGGATTCATAGATATTGGCTTTGCCATGGTGGAGCAGGTAGATGCTGCGGCAAAGGTCATCATTGAGGTAACTGTCAAAGGTGTTCCCCACCATGTTAAGGTACACTGTACCCACTGGAATAAGGAGAATGACCTTTTTATCTCCTTTGAAGATCTCCCAACTGATCTCCCCCAAGACTTCATCAAAGCAGAGCTAATCAAAGGCCTTGAGGAGGACGGAAGAGTGAAGAAGTTTGAGCTGCAGCACTTCCACCTCATGCCGGAACTCTGCAGTGGAAAGGCAATCGCAGTTATTGACCCCAAGCCAGAAGTAGAAGCTGATCCCAACCTGATCTCACGTGTCACACAGTTCATCTTGCTGGAGGGACAAGCATCTGACCCCTTTAAAGTCACCCCAGAGAAGGCTCCTCCCATCTGCCAGCACTGCCAGGCACTTGGGCATCGGGCCCATGCATGCCCTGCTGCAGGGAAGCAGCAGGAGGAGGAGAACCCTGAGGAAATGGACGAAAATGATGAAAATTTTGGTAAACTTCAGGTGGCAACAACCCCATTCAACTGGGGGGGACATGGTGAGTATCAGATCGTCAAACAGGTCACTGCCAAACAATGCAAAGCTGAGGAGAAAGCAAAGTAACAAGAAGAGGCCAGAGCGAGGGCTGAGGAAGCTATAAAAGCGAATCAGATCCTGGAGACCAATAATGCTGGAAATGCAAACTGTTTTGAGATCCTGAGAGAAACCCCCAAGGAGCTGATGGAGGGGACAACAAACCAGCAGATGCAGGTGGCAACACAGGGACAGATGCAGCCCATGGGAGTGGGAAATGAACTGGCGCTGGTTCAGGCTGGAGTTCACAACTCCGGTCACCTACCTGTAGTCTCAACAAAAAACTCTCAGAACAAAAGTTACAAAATTCTCAAGATGGCCCAGCTATTGATAGACTGAGCGCTGCCTCAGCTTAGCTCAGCTCAGTGGCACAGAGCTCCCAAATGGGTACTTGAAGCTCAAATCGCTTGAATCATGATAGAACTGGGTCAAATGGCCCAGAACTACCTGATTAAGGCAGATTGGGCAATCTGATCACAATAGGGACGTTCAATATTGCAGGGCTGAAGGCCACCACATCCTGGGCCAAAAAAATATAGCACCTGCGAAACCCTCTGGCTGACATCATGGCGATCCAGGAGAGTCACTGCCTGAGGGGGGAGGAGCCCAAGTGGACCTGGATGCTCCTCCCAAACTTCTCAACTTGGTCCACCCTCTGTGGGTTTGTGATCAAACCAGGCAGGGGCATCACCATCACATCCTCAACTGATCACTTAGGGGGGAGAGTCCTGGCCATCACGATCACCTTGCAGGGAAATCAGTACACCCTATTCAATACTTACACCCTCAACATCCCCAGTGACTGCGCCAACTTCTTCGAAGAGGTGGCCAATCTACCACTACCAGAAAACAGCTTTCTCCTAGAGGAAATGAACTGTTGGCTCACAAGAGCTACAGACAGATGGCCCCCAGATATTGCTCATCCCCACGGAAACCAGGAACTCACATCACTCATGGCCGCATTAGGGGTCATTGATGCATGCCCAAAGGACGCGCCAACCCTGGAGCACATGATAAGGCCACACGTCAGAGAGGAGAGCTGCTCCAATGACATGTATTGACCTAATCTGCATCCCGGCGACCCTCAAGAGTATGGTAGAAAACTTTGAGACAGTTAGTGTCACCCACTCAGACCATCAATTGGTAAGGATTACCTTGAGGCCAGAGCTGCAGACACAGCCACGCCCAAAATGGGAGAAGATATACCCACAAACCGAACTAATGCTGACTTCACCCACTGGTTAGCAGTATGAACCCTGGCTAGGGATGTGAGAGACCCCCTCAGTGAAGACCTAATCCAGACCTGGGGATGCCTGAAAGCTGAGATGGTTGCCACCGCAAAACGTATGTCCTCCAGGAGGAACGTGGCTGAGGCATCAGTGCTCCAAAGGGTGATCAACCAATGTGCACATCTCGTGAGGAATGCCCCCCAAGTGGGCCACAGCACCAATTGGACGAGGGAATGGGTTTGGCTAACCCTCGAGATCCAAGGTTTCAGCAAGCAAGCACAGGAACGGCTCACGTTACAGGAAGGAGTGAAAGTGGTGGCTGAGGGTGAAGAATCATCTAGATTCTTCATGCATCAGTTAACAGCCCGGAAATCCCAAACCTGATGTGATGCTCTGGCTGCGCAAGATGGTACCATAACACGCTCCCCAGAGGCGCTAGTGGACATAGCCCATGAATACTACATGAAGTTATACTCAAACAAGGGCGCCTTACCTCAGGACATTGAGTCCTTCCTTAAGAGGGTGGAGCCACCCCCAACCCTGAACACATTGGGCCTTTACAGCACCAATAACAAAGGAGGTACTCAATGCAGCAATCAAGAGCCTTCCTCAGTGGAAGAGTCCAGGACCCGATGGGATTCAATATAAACTGATTTTGACATTCCCAGACCTCCTCAGCCACATCCTCCTTGCCGCGCTCAACAGATGCTTGGATGAGACCAAGCTCATGCCTGGGGGGATTAGCCCTGCTTGTTCTCCTTCACAAGAAGGGTGACACACATTCACTTTATAACTGGCGACCAATCTCACTGATTAATTCTGACACTAAACTGCTTTCAAAAATCCTGGCATGTTATCTGGGTTCCATCAGGTTGAACGTGATTTTGATGAACCAACACAGTTTTGTCCCTGGAAGGAGCATCTGGGACAACATCTACACGGTCACCAACGTCACCCAGTCAAACTATAGTGGAGCATTAGTATTCCTAGACCAACAGAAAGATTATGACAGAGTGGACTGGTCATACCTACACCATTGCATGGAGAGAGCACACCTGCCACAGAAATTCATTGATTGGGCAATGAAGCAAATGACTACAACAAGCATGTCAGTCCTAGGCCCCAGGTTCCAGTCAGCCAAAATCTTACCTCAATGTGGGGTGAGGCAAGGGGACCCACTGAGCCCCCTGCTATACAACCTGGCTTTTGACCCAGTGTTGCAGGCTGTGGAGGCAGAGCTGGAAGGCATTGGCGAGTGCGGGCAGCCCATGCTGAAAGCTCTGGCATACACTGATGATGTAGTCATAGGGATTTCAAGCTCAGAAGACTTTGGAGAAACTCAAGTCAATTATCCAACAATATGAATCAGCTAGCAACGCACGAATTAACAATATCAAAAACAGAAATATTACCTGTCAGTGGTGCAAAAATCACCCAACCAACCCAGGGCGGCAAAACTCAAACCAGGGTTTGCCAACTGGCCCAGGCGAGTGCCACCCCTGCCTCCTGTCACCCCCACTCAGCCAGAAATGGTACCTGGGGTGGGTGACAGTTGGGCCTATAAGCCTGGCGCTGTGGCCGTCTGAGTAAGGCTGATGTCTTGGTCAATAAGAAAAAGCATACCAAAATAGATCACAAATGCCAAAAAACACATTCAGAAAATTCAGAAGTTGGATGCGTCTCAAAAGCAACAAATCAGGAGCTGGCCACTGATAGTGGCAATGACGTCACTGAAGCATCAGCTGATATGAACTTAAATGCAAAAATCAGTTTTGATAAGCAGGTAAGTACTGCAATTAATTGCAGGTTTCAGATTTCACCCAGAAATGACAGAATCAGCAGAGTCAAAACAACGTGCTGAACTGACATAACCAATTTAAATAATTCAATGCATAACTCCATAGTCTTGGAACTCATTACAATTGATTTAAATCATTTATTTACACCAATCAACGATTGAGACCTTAAATACAGGTCTCAGATCTTTGCTGATAATGACAAAATTGGCACCAAATCAGTCAGCTGCTCTGACAAAGCTAATTTAAATAATTTAATGAAAGATTCTGATATCTCAGAATCCAATATTGTCAATTTAAATAATTTAATTACACTAATCAATTGTCAAGACCTTAATTGCAGGTCTCTGACCATGGCTGAGTATGACATAATCAGTGATAAATTCAGCGGCCAAGCTGCCAAAACCAATTTGCATCATTTTATATGGAATTATGAAGTCTCAGAGTCCAATCAAAATAATTTTAAAAAATCAATTAATCCAATTAATTTTCTTTCTTGTAACAATCACTTTAGTTACTACAATTTGATTTGAATGGCAAATTTGGATAATCACACACAGGAAAGATGGGTGACTTTAATAACAAAAATAATACAACATGGGTGAGCGTCGCGGCAAGCAGTGCGCTTAATGGTGCAACTAAGGGCAAGAAACGCCCTGGAGGGGGACCAGGAACCCAAGCCATAAAAAATTGCAAACTCAGACACCATCTGGGTTTATGGTAACTACTGTAAAGCATGCACAATACATGAACATACAATTCAACCAACCTTTGTCAAAGGTGGAACATGGGATCAGACTCTTCCTTGGGGATGAGTCACTGACCCTGTGGGAGAAAACATGTGAGGCACAGCCCTCACTTTTCCCTCACGTGGTGTACGTAGCCACCAACAACATGGGCCATGGCTGGATCAATATTGGTTTCAAAACAGCCAATGAAGCTGATGCTGCAGCAAAAATCTGCATGGAAATTGCCCTTCCTGAGGGCAAAAAAATTGTGCACACCGCGCGCACCAGATGGAACAAAGTGAAAACTTTGTTCATCTCCTTTGACTCGCTCTCCATCAACCTTCCTCATAAGGTAATCGAGGAGGAGCTCCACAAAGGTCTTGTGGCCTACGGAGAAATCCAACAACTCAAATTACAGCGATTTTGCTTAATGCCCAACCTGTGCACAAGCAAAGCTATTGCTGTAATCAACCCCTTCCCAGAAGTGGAAGAGGATTTATCCAGAATTCCCCACGCAGCAGAATTTCACTTTGCAGATGGGGGCCAGTCAGCTGCATTCCAAGTTACACCAGAACGCGCACCACCCATTTGCAACCACTATGGCTCACTGGGCCACAAGGAACATGCATGCCCTGTGAAAGAGGGCTTAATGGAAAATGATTTTTGTGAATAAGCTATTGTTGAAGATAATAAAAACTTCGCCAAAATGACTGATGGCCACCACCCATTCCGCTGGGGTGAAGATGGACTGTACTCCATTGTGGACCCAGTTACAAGTAAACAGCGTAAAGCAGCACAAAAAGCCCACAAGTGAGCAGCGGCCAAAGCAGTGGCACACGCGGAGTCCGCCATTAACCATGGACAAATTTAGGAAGATATTTCAGATATTCACCAAACCAACCAATCAGAACAAAATGCCCAGGTTGAAAATTTTCACAGTAACCAGACTGAGCCACAAAGCGTCATCAGTCATGCACATACTGAGGAACAATGCAACCGCAATTTGGGTGAAAATGTGGTGCACAATGCAACAAAGTTGAACCTCAAAAATATAAAATCCAATCAACAACCCGCATCAAATCAACATGAGACCTGTGCAGGAAAAATTGATGCAAAAGCAAAAAACTGCAATTCCATTGAATCATTGGGTCAGATCAAGGGAACCAACAAAGGCAATGAAAGAATTGGAGTACAGATGTGGAGCATGGCCAAAATGAGCCGTGGTGGGATAGGACCAGAGGGTCCTCCCAACCGCTCCTGAGGTGCCGTGGGCACCTCAGTGTCAATAAAGATGTTAAACATCGCGGGAGTCAGGGCTCATATGTCCCAAGCCAAAAAGCTGGCATTCCTGCGAAAACCTCTTATAGACATCTTGGCCATCCAAGAAACCCACTGCCTACAAGGGGAAGAAGAATCCTGGTCAACCAGGGTCGCACCATCACAATCAGTATGGACGTCTCACTGTGGGGTGATAGTCCAAAACAACAAAAAATTTAAAATTACAAATTCATCATCACACTTGCATGGTCGAGTCCTGGTAGCAACAATCACATGCCAAGATGAAATAATTTCGTTAGCATGTATCTATGCACCGTGCACTGCAACTGAGAGAAAACAATTTTTTGAAAAAATTACTACTCTCACCCTCCCACAGATATCATCATGTTAGGTGATTTCAACTGCTGGGATAACCAAAATACAGATCAATGGCTTGATCCCAGGGATACCCACCTGGACACATTAGATATCGCACAATGAAGGCATCTCTTGGCTTACAGGATGCTCTTCCCCCCAATTCACCAATCCTTCCCCACATGACAAGACCCAACATATGCAAGGGACTGCTCATATCGATGACAAGTATTGACCACATCCTCATCCCACAATACCACCACTCAAGAATCTCTAAATTTACAACAAAAAAGATCAATTTTTCTGACCACCAATTAGTTATGGTGCAGTTAGCGCTAACCCAATCCCACACACAGGTGTCGCCTTGGAGAAAGCTTCACCCAGAAAATATAAAATTGCCTGAGATATCTGACTGGGTTGAAAACAAGGCTACAAACCCAGAATTCACAGCCCCATTCACTTCAGATCCCATCAGAACATAGGAAATTTCAAAAAAGATTTAATCAACAAAACCTGACATATTGCATCATGCAAGTACACCGCAGACACAGCCACAATCAAGCGTACCTTAGCAGAACTAGACCACCTGGAAATAAATACTCTGAGATCTGGCTATAGCCCTAATTGGGGATGCAAATGGGCAGAAATTTCAGCCCAACTTAACAATCTCATCTTTGAACACCAACACAGAATCAAAGTATCAAACAAAGGTAAGTTCATAAAGGAAGGCGAAACCTGTTCAACATAATTTTTCCACCAATTCCACTCCTGCGGAAACCAGCCCACATGCACACAGGTCCATAAGGCCAACGGCACCGTGCAACTGACCCTGAGGAGGTCAAGGTGGAAGTACACCGCTATTACACCGTGTTATATTGTGATATGCCAACAGATCCACAAAAAATTAAAAAATTTATTCAAACTGCTGAAATACAAAGTACACCACCAAATTACAATATACTATCCCTTATTACATGGGAGGAGCTTTGGGAAACAATTCGCGGTGCACCATGTAGGAAATGCCCAGGGCCTGATTGGATACCATACAAATTTTACAAAGAATATTTTCAACAAATCGCCCCCCTCCTATTGGCGTCAATGAACCAGAGTTTGTTGGTAACACGCCTATTACCAGGATGCCATGAATCCTACGTTATAACCTTGTATAAAAAGGGTGACAAGTTGGACCTGGCCAACTGGCGCCCAATTGCACTCTCCAACACTGACACAAAAATTCTAACAAAAGTTTTAGCAGCTAGATTAGGCGCAATTGCATCTGACGTCCTATCACCCAACCAGTTTGGGTTTATACCAGGGCGTTCAATCTGGAACAACATACACCCTGTTGCAAACATTTGCCAATCCAAAGAAACTGGTGCCCTGATTTTTTTGAATCAGGAAAAGGCGTATGACCGTGTTAGCTGGCCATACCTAAAAGAATGTCTACATGCCTTCAAACTCCCACCAAGATTCATAAAAAGGGGCGATGCTTCTAACAGAATCTGCAACCATGGCTGTATGCGGCCCTTGATTCTTAACAAACAAGATTAAACCAAACAGAGGGCTCAAACAAGGGGATCCCCTCATCCTACTGTTATACAATTTCATCTTTGACCCGCTCCTCCGAGTAACTGACTCACGTCTCATGGGGATAACCGCACAAGGACAACCAATAGTCAAAATACTGGCCTTTGCAGATGACTGCGTAGCAGGTATAGCAAACAATGAAGATGCCCAACAGCTGGAACACACTCTAGAGGAATACTCCAAGGTGAGCAATGCATTGCTCAACAAAAGGAAGACAGAAATCATCCTCTTGGGCAAATACACAAACAATTGGGCCACAACATCAGAACCTCACACCAACACTCAAAGAAAAAACCCAATTATTTTACCCTTTGCAATACCTCCCACCACCACTCCTGTCCGACACCTTGGAATCTGGCTAGAATCAGGGGGATATGCTAATGAGACAATGGAAAGTAACCTGTTACAACGGGTATACAAACGCGTAGCCTCCCTCAAGGGAAGAACCCCAGGACTAACAGGACGTGTTACAGTTGCTAACTCGCTCATCCTCCCAATACTGTGGTACCAGGCCCACGCGATCGCCTTCTCACCTACCTTTATAACCTCAATTCGCGCGCTTATCCAGGGCTGGCTGTGGCCTGGCTCTCACCCTCCTATACGCATGAAAACACTATTTGGCCCATGATCAAGCGGAGGCATGGGACTAATAGATTTTGAGAGCCAGGCCAATCACATCCTAGGTAACTGGATAAAGGAAATCCTTGCTCCAGACCTCCCACAACAATATTGGTTCAGAGCAGCAAGGACTAACTTTGCACAGGCGCTCAAATTAACCAACCCACATAGTACACACAGACTACTTTCATACCTTGCCAAGCACCCTACTGCAACAGGTCTGTATGGAACCTCCCCTCATTTCAAACATATCCTCCAAACTATCCGCCTTATGGGATGGATCATAGAGAACATAGGTACTATAAGGGAAGGGGACGACCCAGCCCCCAAATCAAATTAAGGAACCCAGAAAACCACCCCCAGAGGGATATGCTCGCAACAACCCCAGCATAGCTAGGATAGAATACCTAGATATGCTGGACATTCCCTATGATTTAACCACACAGAAAGCAATGTGGAAAATGACTCACCACCTACTCCTACAGCCAAGGATAAGAGCAAACGCCTGGCGCTGTTTGAGAAGGACCTATAGGACGACGGACCGCTCCAACTCCCTCCACAAAACATGTGCAGTATGTGGAGGGGAGGGATCCCTACATCACCGCCTAGAATCATGCCCCCCATCCAAAGCCACATGTAAGGAAGTCACACGCCTGCTCAAGATTCAAAACGAACAGGAATTCTTGATATCAAAAAGTATCTTCGCGCTCCAGATCGAGTCACCAATCCCATCTACCCTCCGCTCCCTAATAATACCCATTGCAATGTGGACAATACACACAATTGCATTAGATGCATTCAAGGGCACGGTCCCAACCATTCATGGGATTATTAACAGATTCCATGTCCACTTACTAGAACACTTCCAAGCCTGGCTCTATGGATATATGAGACCAAGACAAAAAGCGCTCATAGAATCATGGTTCCCACTCTGGTTCCTCCACACAGACCCTTTCCTTCACACCTGCTCCATAGCAGGGGAAACCCCTCTCAGAGTAGTGCACCAACCCCCCATACCTGGCAGTCCCGCTGGCAACAGGGGTAATTTGAGTACCCTGGGGTGCCCAATTTTTATATTTGTTAGTTATTCTCTTAGTTTCACATATATTCGGTAATGTCCGTCCCCTGGTCGGCTTACCTCAGTTAAATAAAAAAACTAATCCAATCAAAAGTTGAGACCTTAACTGCAGGCCTCTGCACATCGCTAAGGATGAAATAACCGATGGCAAATCACTTCCCCAGCCAAATATGCATAATTCACAATGTCTAATGTGAAAATCAAAAAGAATTGAGGTGAACAGAAGCAAAAACTCTAAAAACAAAATAAATCAGATTAAAATCAAATTTATTTGACGAAATTCATACAGTTCACCAGCATGCAATGACCATCCCCACCACCCCCTAGTATACAAAAATACATAAAACTGGGCAGAATCCAGGCCCCATTTGGGGTGGTGCCTTCAGGCAGCCCAATGCAACACCTGGGCATCACCCTGAGCCCAAACAGGCTGGACCTACCTGGGATCGAGGATGGGCTCATGTGGAAGCTCGCATCCTGCATTGCATCCCTCAGGGGAAGGCAAACGGGACTCATAGGGTGAGTCACAGTTGCAAATTCCCTCCTGTTTCCAATCCTCTGGTTCCCAGCAGCAATCGTCCCCTTTTTGTCAGAATTCCATGACCGCATCAGGACATTATTGCAGTCATGGTTGTGGGAAGGCAGAAGAGCCCCAATATGGATAGGCCTGCTCCACAGACCATGAACAGAAGGAGGCCTAGGCCTCACCAATCACGTCGCTCAATTGGATAAGATATTTGGTAAGTGGTTAGTTAGAGTGACAAGCCCAACCTCAAACCAAACCACTGGTCACATGCCACATGCATCAACCTGGCCAGGGACCTCAGACTAGCCAATCCCACAACACAAAACACCCTCCTGTCCTACCTGGCGGCCAATCTAAATGCCCACAGCCCACACCAGGCCTCGAGCTTCTCCTGCGCAGTACTGAAGACCATCCGTCAAGATGCGTGGTTGTTCCCCCTCAGAATCACAAGGGGGCAACGCAGCCAAGGATTTGCAAACCATACCTATGCTCAGGAATACAGGGGCGCACAAGTCTCAGTGGTAGAATACCCCCCACCAAGAGCGTGAACTTCTAGCTCATATCAACCTCCTGGACTATAATGATCAGCCATACAACAAAAAAACTCAAAAAAAATTTGGAAATTTGTGACCCATGATTTACTTCACCCAAAAATTATGGCGCATGTTTGGTGATGCCTTCACAGGGCCTACTGAACAGCCAAGCAGTCTAATTCAACCCAGGAGCACTGTAGATTATACAGCGCAAAAGACACCCTGCTGTATAGGTTGAAAGAGTGTCAATGGCCCAGCTTGTATGGAAACTAGCATGGCCACTGATGGCACCCAACCGCATACCCACCAAACTCTGCCAATTTCAACTTTTATGGCACTTAATATTGACTCACCAATCCCAGAATTGCTCCAAGTGGTTATTTTCACACTTTCCCTATGGAAAATTCACACAATTTTCTTGAGGCAATTCAAAATTTGGCCCTAAATCCTATCGATATTTGCAACCAATTTAACAAAAATATCATTAAATCATTCAATATTTGGCTGTTCAGTGAAGTGACTCCAAACCAACTTCAGAGGATGGTGTAGGGCTGGCTTCCGCTACCCTTCCTAACTGTTGACCTGGAAATGCAAACTTGCCTCAATAGCATAAATTTACCGGGCAGCTCAAGTAAACCCCCTCCAACACCACCAGGTCCCATGGGAACACTGGCCACAATGTTCTCCCCGGTACTCAGGTTTAGGTCGCGGCCCCTTCATTTCACTTTCTCCCCCTCTCTCTTCAGTGTGGCGTATTTATCCCAAGGTCAGCCCACCTCAAATAAAATTATTATTACTATGGAAATGCCCAAGCCCATTTACTCACTTTTTTGCCTCATTTGGATAGTATGCCTGCACTTTTCACGCTTAATTTATTCTTAGTAATCATGAAATTTATCAATGAGAACTCTGTTAGAGAGAGCATATTTGAGGGAGATTGCCATCTGTAAGGGTTCTTTTTATATGAGCATCTAGTTTTAGGCTACTGTTAAGTTTAGTATACTGAGCCTTAGAATTACTGACTGTATTGGATACTTCATCGCGCTACTTTATCTTTATTAGTAAAAACCCAATTTCCAATGATAAGGTTTCATTTGTTTAAGTTTCTACCTAAGTCACTGGCATTAAAAGTTTCAGGTTTTGTTGTGTGGATTGACCTATATATCTGAAATACAACGCCCATGTGCTGATTTCACAACCCAAGTTCTGTTCAACCGTTATATTACTTAAAGGTCTAATACCATAAGCCCTGTTTTACCCATGCCCTAATTATCAAACCTCTTCATATATAAGTCTTAAACTATCCCCAGAAAGATTTCTTGCATAACAGTTAAGCGTTACCCAACCACCCCCATTGCAGATATCTTTATTTAACAGAGGCAAGCTGACCAGGGAATGGATAATACTGAGCTCTGAGGAGCAAAACTTATACTAGACTAACTTTAACAGAAAGAAAGAGACGAGCATATCACTAAAACCAAATAAAAAAATAAAAGATAAAAACTAACATGATCCAACTAGGTTGGATGCAGTAAACCACTATGCATCTATGGTGGGAGGTGAGTGGGGATTGGGAGGCTCATCTTCCTCCTTTATGTCAGACAGTGTATGGTAGAGCGCTGAGAGCTCAGGCGTGGGTGCATCCTCAAAATGGGGGTCAAAGTAGCAGAGTGGCTCTTTCAGCTTAAATTTAGCTACGAAGGGTGGTGATATATTCAGATAGGGCTTTCTCAGCCTTGAGGTGAACTTTGACTAGGGTGGAGAAGGTGGCAATGTTGTTGCTGGTAATGCAGATCTTGGGGACAAATTTAGTGACTATCAGACATTTTATGTATTGTTTTGTTGGCAACTTGGTGGAATTGGAGGAATTCTTTTTTATGAAATTGATTATGGGAGGAAGGACAGAGGTGGGTATCCCCTCAGCCAAAACTGCGACTGATTTTGCTACAGCCTTTTGGAGGGGGTGACAATTAGTGAAGGCAAGAGTCTCTTTGGTGAGTTGGTGGTCACTCCAAATTTCATCAGCATCAGAATGTAGAGCATATTGCTGAGTTGGAAATTAAGCTGCATGATCTGCGTTTAGTACATTTTGAGGTCTGGGGACTTGAATAAATTGGGGATGTGATTTCCTAAATCATCAACTTCCTCCAAATAATCCCAGGGATTTTAGTTGAAAAACAATAGGTTGATCTGCATATGGGTGGGTTGGGTGACTGGAAGGGGTTTTTAAATTTACTGGGGTCCATACTGGATCCTGACTAGTTGGAGTGGAATTGGGGATTTAACATGCAGGTTTTTTGTTTGAGTCCGTGGCAGTTGCATCTACCATTTTGGGTGGAGGGGGAGGGAGGATTTTGCCCCATTTGATAAGAGTTTTTATGTTGCAATGGGAGCATCATGGGAGAGTAAAGCGTGTGGCCTCCCCCATCTTGGGCTACGGTAGGGCAGGTCAACTTCAAGTGGTTCAGATCAAAACAAATGGGGCATATCATGCGCCCTTTGTCTACTTTGGCCAGAATGGGTGGTCAGGGGCAAAGGGGACAACCCATCTGTAAAACAAACTGTTTCAGGTTATTATCAGCAAACAACCCTAATATTCCTTTTACTCACAGGTTCAGTTTCTTATGCACTTCATACGCGTTGTATAATATATTAGATTATTGGTTGATGATAGTATGATGACTATTATCCGTAGTTGAGTATGAATTCATATATCTTGGCCCAAGATCGGCTAGTATTCCCAATTTAATACTTGAGATGTCATGATCTAGGTATTTGTTCCCTAGTTCTGTCCGACCCAATATTTGATGAGATTTTCTGGTAACAGTCTCTTTGGTCCAACACACAGTCAGCAGCAATCCCTGATTGTGTCTCCTTCTTCTCTAGATCCCCGCTCAGAACTTTCTTTATTTTCACTAAGAGTCTCCCATTTATCGCACACAAGAATAATATCAAAAAGAAGAATAGCAAATTGAAATCTGATGATAGTTTACTACTTAAACTATCTACCAGATGAACAACTTATAATTATATATCTGTAATATGATCTATTTATCTGTTTTATATTATTATAAGTGAATCCTAGGGAATTTATAATGGGTATTCAGTCGTCTAAACCTTGGTTGACACCTCTTTAATGAAATGGCAGCCGTTGCCATTGAATCACCCATCCTCATCTCAGCAGCAATGGTCTTCCCCATCCTGGCTAGAATTCTGTCATTGGACATCCTTGAGACCTAAACAGAAAGAGTCAGAAAACGTGTCCCTAACGTTTTCCTCTTGATCCAAGCAAACCAACCATATTTGGCTAGTGACCTGCTTAGGTAAAGGAATTATTACCCATTAAGGCAGGTCACCCACCAACCGATCAATTTGCTAGTTGCAGGTGGCATCACTCACCTCACAACTGCTATTCATTCCCAATCAGTCAGTGATGAAACCTGACCAATACCAATCAGTACACCTGATAGTAATCACTATCAGATGCCCCTATTTCGTCAGCAACTCTGCCCAATGAGATCTTAAGTATTCATCTGGATTGATCCCTGACAGATATGACCAGGCGAATATCCCAAAATCCCCCAAATGTAGTTACTCCAAAACTCAGGCCAACCAATTTCCAATTCACTTTGCCTTAGGAAATTATCCCCTAACGATTCCTGATAATTTAGCAGGCTGGGAATATGGGCAAAAATCCCAGCACCATCCCTTTTCTTAAGCGAGTACCTCCCATTTTATAAGCCCATAACATGCTAATAATATCTCAATAATTTCAAATATATATAGGCCCCAGGTTTCTAGAACCCATATGCTATTCTGTAAATTTTTTCCTATAGTTTCATAAATTTAAATCAAAACTAAAAGGTTTTTAAATCAAAATCTGATACTAGTGGTATTAGCTTCTAATTAAACTAGTCATCTCTAATAAAAAACTTATAGTTTTTACAATCTTTTCTCAAATGAGTAAATATAATTGCAATGTACTTTTTCTTTCCACTTGATATCACTTTTAATGAAATTTAAAGAGTTACAGCAGAACTAAACAATTCTGAAAAACTGACACACAGATAAACACCAATGCTATTGGCCTTACCACCCGCTGCTCCAAGATGGGGCAGTGGTAAAACCCCCTAGCATCTTCCACCTAGCAGGAAAATGCTTTCAAACAGGTTGACCAGCCCCTCAATGCCTCAGGTCAATATGTCCCCCAAGAATCTTGCCCTCCACCTTGCACATTCCCAAGTGGTGCCTCATAGCCCCATTGTTCTCCCTCAAAGCACAATGCAATGTGGTCTCCGGGTTAAATATGGCAGCTTGTTTCCCTACAATGATAAATAAATCATAGAATTAGCCCAGGCGCTTATGTAGCCTGCAGGCTTTATCAATTTCTGCCACTACAGGGGTTACTTTGACTTTGGCTTCACATGTGAAGCTGATGCTGCAATTGCAGCCAACATTCCACTGGTGTTCCAGGAAACCCCCATCCCAGCCACTTGCACCTGGTTGCCTGATGACACCATTCTTGTGGTTCAATTTTCAGGCCTCCCCACCACACCTGCCCCCTGAAAAAGTATACTACGAACTAATAGCTGGGTTGTCAGTATATGGCGCTGACTCCATTCTACAATTTTGTGGTCCTCAATGGAGCCAACCAACCTGTGGGCCCTCACAACTTTGCAACTATGTGCCCAATATTAAACATAATCGCCATTTCAATTACCCTCACACTGTTGTCCCCTCTGCCCCTGACCACCCTTTCTGAGCCAGAGTAGACAAGGGCGCATTATATGCCCCATTTGTTTTGATTTGGACCACTTGAAGCAAACCTGCCCCATTATAGCCTTAGCTGGAGGAGCCCACATGCTTGACATCCCCATGATGCTTCCATTGCTTAATAAGAACTTTTTTGAATGGGGCACAATCCTCCCTCCCCTCCACCCAAGATAGTAGATGCAACTGACATGGATTCAGCCACTAAGAAATCTACATGTCAAATCCACACTTTACTCCAACTATCAGGATCCAGTATGGACCCAGTAAATTAAAAAAACACCCAGTCACCCAACTCACCCATATGCAGATCACCCTATTTTTTCAGCTAAAATCCCTGGGATTATTTGGAGGAATTAATTATTAAGGAAATTCTATCCCAATTTAGTCAAGGCCCCATGCCTTGAAATATACTTAAACGCTGATTATGAAGCTTAATTTCCAACTTAGCAATATGCTCTACGCTCTGATGATGATGAATTTTGAAGTCCCACCAACTCATTAAAGAGAGTGTTTCCTCCCTTGATTGTCACCCCCTTCAAAAGGCCGTAGAAAAATCAATCACAGTTTTGGCAAGGGGTACCTGCCCCTGTCCTTCCCCCCATTAATCAAGTTCATAAAAATGAATTTTTACAATTCCACAAAGTTGCCAACAAAGAAATACAAAAAGTTGTGATGGTCACTAAATCTGGCCTTAAGACCTGCATTGCCAGCAACATTATTGCCACCTTCACCAACCTACCCAAAGTTCACCTCATGGCTGAAAAAGCCCTATCTGAATATATCATCACCCTCCTCATAGCTACAATTTGAGCTGTGAGAGCCAATCTGCTACCTTGACCCTCATTTTGAGGATGCACCCACGCCTGAGCTCTCAGCGCTCTGCCATACACTGTATGACATAGTGGAGGAAGATGAGTTACCAATACCCACTCACCCCCACCATAGACACATAGCGGTTTACTGCATCCAACCTGGTTAATCATTTTAGTTTTTATTTTTTATTCGTTTTGAGGGATATGCTCATCTCTTTCTGTTCTTTAAAATCTAGGCTAGTAAATTTTTTGCTCCTCAGAGCTCAGTATTGTCCATCCCCTGGTCAGCTTACCTAGGTTAAATAAAAAAGGATGGGGAGAACCCAGGTTTTCCTAATATTTTGTATTGGCTTTGAATCTATAAAAAAGATGTTATTAGCGTCTCCATCATTTTAATCAAACTACACTTTTCTATAAGATTATATAAACAGTAATCATTACTGTGGGTAATTTATTAAATCACTTTTAATTATCTAACAATGCTTTTGGATAGGAGCTGCTACTGGAAATCAGCATTATAGCAACAGATTTGAGAGGTTTAATTTCTTTGATTTATAAGATAAACAAACATTCTTAATACCTAGTATTTATTTTCATCTCCTTGATACTGTCAATCATATATTTTAAATTACTAAATTCAATTTTAACGCATTGGTGTGAACCTGTGCATTATAAAAAGTGCTCAGAATTACTAACTCTGGGAATCCATCTTATCAGCCATCTGTCCCAGATAGTTCCATTCTGTCTTAATATGAGCACCCAAAAAGGACCCAAAAAGGAGCTGTGGAAATACCCAAAATCTCTTTCTAAAGGCTTTGGATGATCTTTTTAAGGTTATAGATATAGAATGGGTGCATTACGCGCCTCTGGGCAAAATTTGGAAAAGATACATGGGCTAGAAAGGAAGTTATTAAAGGATAAAGCGCCTATAAACCTTACTATGGCAAAAATCTCAAAAGTACTTGATTTTAGAAAATGGGAAAATTTGGGTGACTAAGCTCATTTTATTTTAAAAAAGGTTTATTTAAAATTTAACTTGTGACCTAGACCATCAATCCCACGGAACCCAATAAATTTGTTTGTGCTATTTTTATCCATAGGGTTTTCTACTTGACATCACTTCTGAGCAAATTTTTTAACTAAATCAAAACTTAAGAAGTTTACTGTACCAACACACAGCAAATCCTCAATGTCCTCAGCCTCTTCGCTTACTGCTCTAGTATGGGACGTTGGCAAAACTACCACTAGCATTTTCCGCTCAACAGGAAAACGACTTTAAACTAGATTAACCAGCTCCCCAACTCTTTGGGTTAATAATTCCCCCAAGAATCTTGCCTTTTTACCTTGCAAATACCAAGCAGTGCCTCATAGCCCCATTGGGCTCTGTCAAAGCATTATGTACTTTGGCCTTTAGGTTGATATATGGAAAATTGTTTCCCTACAATGACAAGCAGATAATAAAACTAGCCCAAGCACTTCTGCAGGCTGCAGCCTTCATTAACTTTTGTCCTTAAAAGGAGTTTTGACCTCAGCTTCAATATTGAAGCTGATGCTGCAATTGCAGCTACCATACCCTGGTGTTCTAGGGCACCCCCTACCAACCACTCACATTTAGTTTCCCAATGATACCACTCTTGTGGTTCAATTTTCAGGAATCTCACCCACCTTTCACTGATACTTTATACAAAGAACTGAATGTTAGATTTTCAGTGTATGGTGCCAACTCATTCTGCAATTTGTGGTTCCCAACGGGGCCTATCAACTCATGGGCCCTTGCATTTTTGTGATTTTATGCCCAAATTCATCTAAAACTAAAATTTTAAATACCTATTGCACCATTGTCCCTTCTGAACTGAACCATACTTTATGGGTCTTAATGGATGGAGGATGTACCATATGCACCATCTGTTTTGAACTGGATCATTTGAAATACCAGGGTCCCTCCATAGCCCAAGCCATGGCCAGCACACTCAGCTCCTCACATGATTATTACATTGCCAACCCCACAACTCTCTAAAATGGGGCACAATCTGTAAGGAAGGTGTGTCTATAACTCTCCTGTTCCCAGCGTGGTAGTGCACGGTGCACAGGCAAATGCCAGGAAACTAGCCATTATTACAAAAGGTATTAGAGCCCAGCAGAGGGTGCTGGAGCAATAATCAATTAAGTAAAGAAGTGCGATCATATTAATAAGTTACCACCCAAAAATGATACGGTGCACAAGGGAAGAAGGGGTAAGCATCCCAGGATGGAGGGAACCTGGGCAACCCAACGGTGCATGAGGGGATAGCCTAATATTACACAAAATGGAATGGTTTACATATCATGAGACATTCTCAAAGAGGTCTGCACACAGGATTGTCCTGGATAACATAAATAATATAATGAGAAAACGGGAAAAGTTTATTGTTGAATTTGACCAACAAGGAATGTTGGTCACAAAAATTAAATATAAACATCATCGGGGTAATTTGGGGTCTGCTGAAGTGGTCTAAGCACCAAATTCACTAATAGGCAGACACTCCCATGAAAATTGGTAGAATACACCAACACCTACTTTACTTGAGTAATTGTTTAAAGTTGTGTCTGACCTGAACGCATAATTTCATAGATGGAATGGGTTTTGAAACCCCATTCCTCAACTAACCAAATCAAACCTTCAGCATTAATAGAGTAAACCTTCCGTTTTAACGCCTGGGCTGATGCAAGGGGCTGGGCGTTAAACACCTCACTAGTACCAGCCTGGGTATATTCAGCTTGTACACAGCGTTGGTCTACTGTGTGCCTGAGGTCAGGGAGGACCTGAAGCTTCACCTTCTGAGCCTCCTGTTGCCCAGCCTTATCCTTGGGTTTGGTCCACACTATCATGTCATTTAAACATGACATTACCCTCTCCTCCCAATGGGGATCAACCCCCTCCAGGGGCTTGCGCTAGGGAAAAGTTCTTGCGGCTGAGGCCAACTTCATTGTGGCAACAGTCGGTTTGGGTTGAGATTCAGCGACCTGGGGGAAACGCTTATGGAAAGCTTCAATATGATCTTGGGCATGCACACAGTCACATGCTGGGACCCAACTGTTTTCTGCAGCGTCAAACCCCTTCCAAGATACCAGGTACTCAAGTCTCCTCTTAACATGGCGGTAGGCTACTATCTCTTCCACCTCCTACTCTGGCGCCCCATCCATGAGATAGACCTCAGGAGTCTCTGGTGGGGGGCCCTCAAACAATGTCAAGTTGCTCTCATGAAAGACAGAGAAGATCCAAAACAAATAAGGAAGATCTAACTGGTATGAGTCATAGCACACCTTTCTAACAACGCGGTAAGGGCCAATCCTCTTTGGACCCAGCTTTTTGCATGGCTGCTTGATAGGGATGTTATGAGCATCAAGCATCATGAGATCCCCTTCCTTATATGTGGGATCCACTCAGAACTTACTATTGGCGTTCTCCTTATACACTTGAATTGCCGCCTCCTAACTTGTGGAAACCCCCTGGTGGACCCTACCAATAGTCTTAACAAAGTCCACCACCGCTTAACATTAGCTCCACAGCTGGGCTCCATTTTAAAGGTGGGGTTTGTTAATTTCTCAGCGTTTAGGTCCACTGTCACCGAGTTGGATTTGCATGGGGTATAGCCACTGAGCAACCCAATCAAACAATATGAGGATCGCCAATTCTTATAATAAAACTAAATAAAATATATATGGAGCTATTGCCCCTTGTTTAGTTTTATTTTCAGATATCTCACAGACCATTCTGCGCTTCTCTTCCTCATAAATAGACTATCCCCACTGTAATCTTCCATCAGGCTCTTTATACCTTGATTCCTCAGCTGGATGCATCCTCAGCTTGGTATCAGCTATTCTTCTTCCTTATTCGAGTTGCTCTCGTTTGTATCAAATCTCAGCATGATTCCTCTCAATTCATCGAATGTCCTCATTTTGCTCGATTATAATTAATGTATCCCCTTTTCATAAATCTCAAGGCTCATCTCAATTCCCCTGTGATCTGCCGATATGGGTAGCATATTGTTAGTCATATCAACTTCCCAACATTACCCCCCCCCCCCTTTGACTGGATGATAGGCTCTTATTGTTTGTACGACCTTGTGAACATAGCATGGACTTGGTTGATAATCTGACCCCCCGCAGGTTCCTTGATTGTGTAGACATCCATACCAGTCTTCTCACTAATCTCAAATGGGCCGACCCAAATGTCAGAGAGCTTATTCTTTCATCTGAATCCATGCTGGTCGTGGAATAACATA
>JAKSZP010004844.1:0-22163 GCA_022478985.1 Massospora cicadina
CCCGCAATAAATTTAAAATTTAAAACAACTATGAAATTGGTGCAAAGTATGTTAAACACACATATTTATGAGTCAAAAATTGCAGTAGTTTACAAAGATGAAGTGTGTCATAGGAATACGAGTTGTCTCAAGACAGTGGAACCTGAGGTGACCTCAAGATCCAAAGCTTGAGCCACCTTAAGTTCAATATAATTCCCTGTGGCCCCAGTGTCCACCAAGGCAGTTACTGTGACCTTGTGCTGTCCTACCATAATATGAATGGGAACAAGAAATAAGCACGGTCAAAGTTATTTATTTCATTGAGGGAACAAAGAGTGAGCTCCGATTTCTTAGCCTTTGCATACTTCTGCACCTTAGTATATCTGTTTAACAAACTAGGTGGGCATAGTGGCAGCCCTCACCTATGACAGAGGAGCAGAATCAGGTAATTCAGGGTCTGATAAAGGCCTCATCCCATAGACACTCATACACTGTGTTTACATGGCGCTGTTCTTCAATCTGGTGAACCAGAGAGATGTGATAAGATAAGACTTCTGGATCTGAGGGTTCTATAGAGAGTGCAACCATCTTCAAGGTCCTTGGGAAATGTCTTCACATGGAACATAGTATTTAGAACATGAGGGTCCCATATGAGCCAAAATGGACTATTAAACGCTCTGGAAGGGGTAAAATAGTAATCTTTACAGTAACAGAATTTTCTCCTTAGAGCACTTGGCCCCATAAATCTGAACTCTTTCTCACAATTTCCATTTGGTGGTTGTTTTTTGATGAGAATATGGTGATCAAAGAAAAAACTGGGCTCTTATGGCTGGTATCTGAACGTCTCCAACGATGGCTTCAGACTGCAGGGCGACGTTCTACCTTAAGTAAATGACACAAAGAAAGTGGAAGAGGTTTTCTAGGTTTATGCGAGAGTTGTAGTGAGATTGGGGCGTGTCAGCTTTGTTTGTGCTGATACACTTATATAGCTGAACCAGAAGTTCTTCCATAGCCTCTCTTAAAATCCAAGGTAGCACAAATTATTATTTTATAATTTTTTGCATAATAAATAGGTCTAAATTTTTTAATATAAGTATAAAGGGTTAATAAATCAACAATAGTAACCCATCACCCTACCAGAAACAGGGTGCTGGGTTTTAGTTTTTCTGGGGTGTAACTTACAAAGCTTCAACCGTTGGGCTCAAATGCCAATCTTAAATTTGATACAGATGGTAATTACTGCCTAGATAGATTTTATTTCTAGTAGTAGCATTTAATGAGTTTCCTGAACTATTTTTGGGTTGTGTCAGCAAGTTCGATCTAGCTTGATAATTTTAATTCAGTAATGGCTCATCCCTATTTTGGCTCCCTATGTTAACTTTTCACCAAATTTGACTACTTTGTTAAATTATTTTTACCCAAGATTGTCTCAATTGTCAATCTCTTACGTTCATAATGGCTCCTGATTTTAGCCACTGGTTGGAGATTAGAGATAGGGACCAAGATGTGCGATTTTTTAAGATTTCCTAACTCTGCACAGAGTTGTCAGATTTTTTCATGTAAAACTTTTCAGACTCTGAAAATAAGATGTGTTTGGGTTGGGTAATAGATTGAGGAAAAGAACATGGCAAGAAGGGAGTAACAGCTACACATCTCTAGTCTAGTGTATGTCCAAGATCAGAAATTGGGCGAGAGGTAAGGCTTTGGTGTTTGAGCCCTTTTTAGACCTAAAAGGGTGCATTCTTCAGTCCAACTTAATGGCAGGAGCATCAGGCCTTACACATAGCTTTTAAAGGAAGTCATTAGCAACCAAGGCCCTCAATTTACAGTCCAGTTTTGGGAAGCCTTGCTGTCTATCTTAGTAATTTGCCCCTGCCGCTCCACAGCCTTTCACCCTCAGTTGGATAGACAGACAGAGGGTGAACCAAGGTTTAAAGAAGTTCTTACTTATTCAAATGCAAAACAAGATAATTGTGCCTCTTATCTACCACCGGCAGAACTTGAATATGAGAACCTTACCCATACTTTAATGGGCACCAAAATTTTTCAAAGTATGGCTATAATCCAAGTCTCAACCTAAGTCCATAGCTATAGTCAACAGTTGTTGCTGCAAATGAGCGTTCCAAAGAGAATAAGAGGCATACATCACGTGGTGAAGGAACCTTTGACTGATGTTATGAGAATCTACAAAACCTGTACTGACTGCAATCACCAAGAGGTTACTGATTATAGGCCTGATGGCTTGGTTATGGTTAATTTAAGAACCTGCACTTAAACCCTGTCAAAAATTAGATTCAAAGCATGTTGGTCCCTTCAAGATCATACAAAAGTTTGGCCCTGCAGCCTATCATGTTAACCTACTCACTCCATCAAGTGTTTACCACCATCCACGAGTGTCTCCTTAATTCATATGACGACCCTATGCCTGTTCACCATGAGCCAGAGATCGTAGATGGCGAGCCACAATATGATATTGATGCTATCCTCGCCTCCCTTTTATATTGACGTCGCCTCAAGTATTTGGCGTCCTGTAAAAGCTACAATAAACTTAAAATAACTGTGTGTCTCACAGAGACTGCACTAATGCTCAAGAGCTGATCTGAGAATTCCATGAAAGGTTCCCTGATGCTATAGGTCCTGGTTTTCAAGCCTCAATATCATTCATGAAGTTACCCACCACTCACAAGAACTTTGCCTTGCCAAATGCCCCTTCTGGTCGAGTGGAACCCCATCCAAGAGTGGGGGTATTTTATCTAGTGATATTTTGCCTGGTTTAACTTCTCCTCTAAGGTAATCCACAGAAGCCACAAGAAGTTAGGCTAAACCCTTGAGTGATACTAGTAATCCTTAAGGTCATTAACTATAAAGTAGGTTTTACATTATTAGTCAGGTCTAATATTAACAGTCCAAAAATGGAGGAAAATTGAAGAAAAGTTGGTTTAAAATTTAGAAGAATTACTAAGTACAAGGTAACTGAGTTTGGATAAGTTCAGAAAATCTCTAGATCATTAAAAGAGAAAACTTTCCAGCATGACCAGGCTTAATAATGGTTTTGATCCTCATAGACTCACCCTAAAACCTAGTATCATGGCTGAGATGTTTTTGATTTTTTTTTCAAAAATTGCAATATACTCTAGAGTACTATCTACTTAATAAGACACATACACTGACTGACTGACGTACTAATCGACATCTATAAACTTTAATTCTGATAGGGTCAATCTATTTGGGTGAGTGGGTGAGCATTGGTAAATCATATTGAATCTGAAACTATTGAGTCTGATAGGTTCAATCTGTTTGGGCAAATGGGTGAGAATTGGAAAATAATCTAATAATTCACTAAATTACTCACCTGAAATTTATTAAGTCTGATATCTTAAATCAAAACTGGAAAGTGGGTGAGACTTGGCAAATATTACTGAATATGCTACCAAGTTTCTCACCTGCTGCTAAAAATCTTTCTTAGAGTTTTAATAGATTAAGTAAAGTTAGCATAATCTCCTCACAAGCCATGAGGGCAAAAGCAAAGCTGTTAGTCTGAATGGCCTGAGAGTAGCACTGGTATAGCTATAGTGTGCCATGTGAGCTTATCATCTGATAAACTTTAAATACTGTAGCAAAGCACAGGTTTCTGGAATTTAGTTTATATAATTATAAATATTTTCCTAATTTGGTTCCCCTAATTAATAAAATACTCTTGGAAAGTTAAGTAAATGTTAAATTTAGTAGTTTGGAAAACATGTCACATACACAATGATTTTAAACATAGAGAGATGTTTTAGGTAACAGTTAGTTGTTTTTTGATTTTTTCAATAGGTTTATTTTTTTTGGTTAAGTGATTGATGGCCTTTGGTTGAATTGATAGGACACAGTTTAGTTTTGAGGGGTTATTAGTTAATGGTTGATTTGGTAAGTTCAGTTAGGTTTAGCCAATTGGTTGGTGATTTTTGGTTGATTTTGATTGATCAAGTAAATTTGGCTGAGTGGTTTTGTTTATCTATAATATAAAATCTAAATTAATCAATTTAAATATCTGAAATTCTATAGACACTGTAGCAAAGCATGGGTAATGGATGCTAGTCTACTTAGTAAAACACATTCACTGATTGACTGAATGATGTTATTGGTATTTGAGATAAAAATTGTAATGAATTCCCTCTTCTGAATCCAGCCGTGCCAAATTGGTTATTAAACCTAACCAAGAAAAAACTTTTTCAGGATCATCCTCACCTATTCCTGAGTCACGTGGAGCGGCCTTTCCACCCTTTCAGTCAGGTGAGCGATGCTATCCATTGAGAACGCCCTCAAGGAGGCCATTCCAGAAGATCAGTAAAGATCCTGATTGGATGAGGCTCCAAAGATCCTGAAGGCACTGAGTCCTGACACACCCTATAAATATCGAAGCATATTAATTTGAAATTATTCAGTAAACTAACTCATTTTTTCCGTTCCCTCTTTAGTGCTATTTTCCAATTTTTCCAGCTTTGAGCCACCACGAACCCCAGCGCCAGTCCAAGGAACTGTAGCGCTGACAGACGTACTGACTGATTGACATCTGTAACTTTAGTCTATTAGGTTTAATATACTTTAGTGAGTGGGTGAGAATTGGTAGATAATATCAAATCTGAAACTATCAAGTCTGATATGTTCAATCAATTTGGGCGAGTAGGTGACAATTAACAAACAATAAAAAAAATTCCCAAATTGCTCACCTGAAACTAAAAAATATATATATTAGAGTTTTCAAGTAGATTAAGTAAAGTTAATATAATCAGCTCACCAGCCACAACAGCAACTTTGAAGCTGTTAATTCAAGTGGCATAATATTAACTCTGGTACAGCCTATAGGCTGTCATGTGACTTATCATCTCAGAAGCTTTAAAATATTGTAGCAAAGCATGAGTATCTGGATGTTAGGTTTATATAATTTTAGAAACGTGCCTAACTTGGTTCTCTTATTTTAATAAAATACTTTTGGAAAGTTAAGTAGAAGTTAATATAGTAGTTTGGAAGACATGTAACATACACAATGATTTTAAATATAGAGAAATGTTTTAGGAAGAATTTTGGTGCTATTTGATTATATTTGATAGGTTTACTTTGTTTGAAAAATGGTTAATGGCTTTTGGTCAAATCTATAGGACACAGTTTAGTTTTGAGGGGTGATTAGTTATTGGTTGATTGATAAGTTCAGTTAGGTTTAGCCAATTGGTTGGTGGTTTTGGTTGATTCAATTGAGAAATTATATTTGGCTGAGTGGTTATTTATATCTACAATATAAAATCCAAACTGGTAATTCAAATCTCTGTGTCATTATTCTGATATGACTGGATGATATGCCCTCAGTTGTGATGGCGGAATGGATTGGATCCATTGAGTTTACTATAGGTATCATTTAATTGAGCACCTCGACATAAGGCAGTATTGGGTGTTTGGGAAATCGCCTCAAAATAGGTGATTGTGAAATTAAAAAATGAAGAATTGACAGAGCCAATAAGATATGACGAATTAAATTACTAAGCTATATGAGTTGTAGCGTCTAAAGTCATTACCATATAGGCGAGATGAGATGATCAAGGAAGGTTGTTATTAAGTAGGTTGAAAGTCAGCGGAATTTAAAGAAGCCGCGATATTAAGTGTATTAAATAAAGAAGTAGCGGGAGCTAGTGCTCCATATTTATTTGTAAGTTTATTTTGTGTTTTGAGGGCAACAATTGTCATATCGTTGTTCCTACTTGCTCAGTGGGTTGAACCATGTGCAAATCTGGCAGCGTATCTCTTGGATATCGCCAATTTTATAACAGTGGTGCTCACTACAGGGGGCCCATTGATCAATTATAAATGATAAAAACTCAGTTGTCAGCAATGTTGCATCATTGTTGTTTTGATAAATATCCTACCCAACTCTCTGGGTCAGTTGCCTAGGAGCTAAAACTGGCATTGGATGATGTTCTTAAAAAACAAGATGAGCTGCTCCAGGAGTTCCACTGCACTAAGCTGCCCCCATTTAATTTTGAAGGGAATATGTATAAGTACTTTGAGCAATTTGAGATTGCAACTGAAGGAGTCTCAGATCAATAAAAAGCAAAATTTTTGATTTCTTCCTTGGATATTGGAAGTGCTGATCAAGTCATCTGTTACCTTTCAGGTAGTTCCCCTATATACCAAGAAGTCAAAGTTATGGTGCTGTGGTTGTTCAGTGGAACTGCAAAGGTGTCCCAGCAGAAGGTCAAATTTTTGACCATCAAGTTTCAGTGGAATGAAACTCTCACTGCTTTTGCTGAGCGCTTTATTATGGAAGCTCACATGTTAATTGGGGCCAGAGTTTTATCTGAAGCTGATGTGTGTATTGCGATGACTTCTGCTGTAAAGCCATACTGTGAGCTACACAATGTGATGGCCACACTTTTGGATGAGGATTTACCTTTGCTTAAACTTGTTAAGTTCTTGTACCACATATCAGCCAACTTCCCTCCACCTAATACTGATCGGTTTCCTACTGCTATTACTGCTGAACCATCATATTTAGGGAGCCCTATCAGTCCAGTTCAGATTTCACCAAGCTATTCTCAGCAGTTAAACGTCCACCCCATTCCTGCTTATCATCCTTGAGTCCGCTACTGCACTAGATCTGTTTATGCTTATCAATTCCAGCCCAACCCTCATCATGAATGGTATCGCATTAATCAAGTATGTGGGCCCTATGAGGTCAGGTGTTTCAAATGCAGCTGACAAGGGCATCTGGCAAGATGGTGCCCTACTCAACTTGTCTCTTGTTTACAGCCAGAACATTACAGTAAGGGAAAAGTCAGAGCGGAGTAGAGAAGGGACTCTCTATCTCCGCTATACCAAACCCAAACATCCCACCTGAACCCAAATTTAAATATTCAGTGGAAGTTTCCTTACACAATGAGTCAGTGTTATATCAGCCGCCTGTTGGAGGGGTGAATGTTTTGACACAAGTACAGTCAGCAGCTATGGGGGAAAAGGGGCTCAGATGCAGGTTGATCTGTACGCTTGTCAAATGTTTGACCAAGTAACCCCTGAAAAGTTAGACCCTTCCTTGAATGCACCTTTCTTGACAAGCAGTAAGCATCGCCCTTCCAGTTCAAACTATTATAAAACAATACCCCAGAATTGGTGAGGGGATTGCATGTTTCCTTGGAAACAGGGATCCTTTAGATGTCCATGTTATCAACAGTCGAGATGCATCGTACTCTGAATGTACTTACTGTGACCTGGTTGTAGCTAAGACCCAGTCCATGCCATCATAGATACTGGAGCACCTGTCAACATAGTCTCCACCAAATTGGTGGCCAGGTTGGCATTAAAACTGGATGTGGAACACCGATGATATATGGCACTGCTGGAGTGGAAAATACGGTCTCTGAGGGTGCATACAGTGACCTTCCTCTGATGTTTTGTTCTATTGTCATGGTAGCTCCAGCTATAGTGTTACCAAATAGCAATTATGATCTGTTAATTGGAACTGCCTTCTTGCAACACTATGGGGCTGTTATTGATATGACAAATGAGACTTTTGAAATATCAGGTCAGTGAATTCCAATCCACTTTACCTCTAGAGGAGTACCAAATGACCCAGTGCATATGAGGAATATTAATCTAGCTTATAGTGACGGAGTCATTCCAGTGCGCTACCATTGGTTAAAGGGCAAAACCTGAGCCCTTCCTCAACAGATATATGAATATCAAGGGCTGCCGCTCAGAGCTGCTGGACCTATATCTATTCCATCAGGGCATCAAGTTATAGTGAACACTGACTTGGTGATTGAAATTCCAAACGGACTCTATGGGAGGTTATTGGGCCATATCAGCAATCATGGCTTGAGCCCCACGTGGCTCCAGGTATTATTTTACCAGGGCAGGGGGAGATCAAAGTTTTGCTCACAAATCTACAAATGGTTCCACTGCAAATCTGCCGCCACCAAATAGTGGCATATTTACACTTAATCCCTGTTGAGGAGGTTCTTTCAGTTCATGACTTTGGGTCACTAGAGGAATTTGGTCTGCCGTCCACACCTCAGCTTAGTGTAATGGCAGTTGTTTCACGTGATGAATTAATGGGGCTGTCAGAATCACAGAAGGATAGGGCAATCGCTTTATCTCAAAAATATAAAGAGATTTTCTTTGTCAATGACCATGATTTAGGATGTGTGTGGGGGGTGGTTCATAAGCTGGACACTGGAGATCATTCTCCCATCAGGTCAAGGCCAATCCGCCAATCAAGGGTGGCAGAAGAAGTAGTGACTGAGGAAATCGACAAGCTATTAGCGCAAGGGATGCTTGAACCATCGAAGAGTCCATGGGCTTCTCCTGTTCTTATTGTAAAAAAGAAGGATGGCACCAACTGCGTAGTAATAGACTACTGGAAGCTCAACAGCATCACTAAAAAGGACTCCTATCCCTTACCACGGATTGATGATGCTTTAGATTGCTAGGGGAGCTCGTTTCTTCTCAGCTATGGACCTGATCTTGGGCTATTGGCAAATTGAGTTGCCACTGGTGGAGCAGGAGAAGTGCGCTGTAATCACATCCAAAGGTCTTTTCCAACCAACCCAGATGCCACAAGGGCTGTGTAATGCCCCAGCTACGTTCCAACGGGCAATGGACACTATTCTTGGGGACCTAAAACTGTCATGCATCCTTGTATACCTTGATGATATTAATGTTTTCTCCCAAACCTTCTCCAAACACCTCGACCATTTAGAAGCTGTATTCTGCCAGCTATCTGAGGCCAACATCAAGATCAAACCCTGGAAATGTCACTTCTTTAAGGACCAGCTGGAGTACCTGGGATTTGTGGTTGATGCCATAGGGCTGAGACCTCAACCAGCCAAAGTGGAAGCCATTCAAAAAATGACTCTACCCAACAGCAAGCGGGATATACAGGTCTTTTTGGGAATGGTCAGATATTACCGGTGGTTCATCCCTAATTTCAGCTGTATTGGGGGCCCACTATTCGAGTTATTAAGGAAAGACACCACTTTTGAATGGACAGAATGACAGCAACACGCTTTTGATACGCTTTGAACTGCACTGACCAGCGCGCCAGTGTTACGCTATCCTAATTTTGAAAAAGAATTCATCATTCAGATGGATGCATCCCTTTCCGCCGTGGGGGCAGTCCTATCCCAAAAAGATGAGGAAGGAGAGGAACACCCCATAGCATATTGCAGTCATAGCTTGAACAGCCATGAGCGCAATTATACCATGACTGAGTGGGAGTGCTTAGCAGTGATCTACGCCTATAAGCAATTCTGGGTGTATCTGCATGGAGTGAAATTCAAAGTTGTAATGGATCATGCCTCACTACGCTGGTTACAAAATCTGAAAGAACTGGAAGGGCGCCTGGCCCAATGGGCTCTTAAATTGCAAGCATACAATTTCAAAATTCTTCATTGACCTGGAGTAAAACACCAGAATGCTGATTGTTTATTGAGATTGCCAACAATTGCAGTTATGGTGGATGTAAGCAATATAATGTTTGACAAAATGATCTGCAGAAAATACAACGATGAACCGCCCCAAGTGATCAAAGCATTAAACAAAATGAGAGTGAATACCTTCCAATGGAATGGGGAACTGTACAAGTGGATTGGTGATTCCACGGTGAATTTTCCATGACCCTCAGCCCAGTCAGGAATTATTATGAGCGCCCACAAGGCAGTCGGACATGGGGGGTGTGTAAGACAATGGAGTTGTTGCGCCCTTGGTACTATTGGGAAAGTATGAACTTTGATGTGCTCAAAACCATTTCCTGTTGCCATCAGTGCCAAGTGGAGAAGCCATTCCGCTGTAAGACTTTGTATCAGGTAGTGAAACCACACTTTGCTTGGCATACTGTTTCCTTGGATGTCGTTGGTCCCTTGCCAACAGGAGCTAACTGGTGTAAGTATATCCTTGTGGCTATTGACCATTTGACCCAGTGGGTCAAAGCAAGGCCAATACAAGATTTAGGGGCAGTTACAGTGGCCAAGTTCGTGATGGAGTGTCTTATTCAGCAACATGGATGCCCTCAGTTTATTCTCACTGACAATGGAACTAACTTCACCTCACACATCCTCCCCAAACTGAATGAGCTCATGGGAATCCGCGGGGTTCTAATGACCCCATACCACCCCAAATCTAATGGAATGGTCAAATGAGTGAATGGGACTCTGGTGAATATCCTACGCAAATTAGTAATGGATCGACCATCTGATTGGACCTTCCTTCTTTCCACTGCTGTGTTTGCCTATAACATCAGTTACCATTCCGCCACAGGGAAAAGCCCATTCCAACTGCTTTACGGCTGACACCCAGCTCTTCCAGCGTTACTTTATTCATGTGTAGAAGACACCGGTGGAATGGAACCCCACCATTATTTGACTAACCTTGCAAACATTTTGATCAAATTGCAGACTGAAGCATATTCCTTCAGCTTAGCTAAAAAGATCAGGAATCAGGCTGCCAATCAGGTACATCATAGCAGGTTGGCGCAGTTCAAGGAAGGTGATATGGTTCTCTTCCATGACCAACATGGGTTTGGCTGGAAACACAAGTTGGCCAGCATCTGGATTGGGCCATTCAAAGTTATTGAAAAGACAGGTGTGGATGCATATACTATCAAGGACCCCTCTAGCGGGTAGATCATCAACTGAGTGCATGCAAAGTTCCTCTGTGTGTATAGGCTATAGGAGCCTTATTGTCCAGTCAAAGGGGGGGGTAATGTCACGATTCTGATATGATTGGATGATATGCCCTCAGTTGTGATGGCGGAATGGATTGGATCTATTGAGTTTACTATAATTATCAATTAATTGAGCACCTCATTAATAAGGTGATATTGGGTTATTAAGAATCGCCTCAAATTAGGCAATTGTGAAATTAACAAATGTAGAATTGATGTAGCCAATAAGATATGGTAAATTAAATACTAAGCCATATGAGTTGTAGCATCCAAAGTCGTTGCCATATAGGTGAGACGAGATGATCAAGGAAGGTTGTTATTAAGTAGGTTGAAAGTCAGCGGAATTAGAAGAAGCCGCGATATTAAGTATATTAAATAAAGAAGTAGCTGGAGCTAGTGCTCCATATTTATTTGTAAGTTTATTTTGTGTTCCAATGGCAACAATCATCATATCATTGTTCCTACTTGCTCAGTGGGTTGAACCTTGTGCAAATCTGGCGGTGTATCTCTTGGATATCACCAATTTTATAACAATCTGAAATTCTATAGACACTTTAAAAAAGCACAGGTAATGAATGCTAGTACATTATAAAATTAAAAAGTTTTTGGCTAAGCTTTAACATTTTTAAGGCCTTATTATATATTAAACTTGGTTAAAATCTTCTCACGATGGTCAGCCTTAGTCTGAGGTTCTGGTCTGACCTTACTGTTAGTCCAAAAACTAGTACCCTCATCACGTCCTATTCTGCTGAGTTTGCAGCTCACTGTTTTCCCATATGTTGAGAATTTCTCATTCTCAATAATAGTTGACTTTATTAGTGTGTCAGGCCAAACAGTATGGGGACTGCTGGCCCTTGCTTTTTCACCATAATTGGTGTCCTTTCCTTTCAGGGACGCAGGCAAAACCCTAATCCAGTTGGACACCAACTTCACCTTATCAGATTAGTCCCTCTTGGTGGGCACTGGCGGTTCTCCCCCATCCTGTGCAGCCTAACCCCTTGCTTCTCCACCCTCATGGTTAGTCCATACTTGTCCATCACTGGCTCCAATTATTGGATAGTTCCCACAGTTGTTCTGTAATTCCAGGTTGGGAGTTGGTTGCACCGACCACTCCAGGTGTGTTCACCCAGCACCTAACCTCTGGGGATTTTCTGTTCCTCCTCCACCAGCCAAGCTGAACACATCTACTTTAAAACTAGCAGAGGTAGGTATCCACAATTAATTAAAGAAAACGAAGATTAGAAATGAAGATATTTTTATTAAGAGAGTAATCAAACTATTTATAGGCTCATCTTGCCTATCTATATCATTGGCAATTATTGCCAGCATTGGCAACACTCTTACTGGCGATTCTCCTTGTTTAGCATATGTCAGCACTCTCACTGTTGATTATCTCTCTTCTTAACTTTTCATCCTTAAATTTTCATGATTACACCAATCCTTGATTCGTTGTAATCAATTTAATTAAGTATATTGATATCCTCAGCATAAGTCACTAGCTTTAAATTTAACCAAAATGCTGATGGGGATTGTTCTTGATACTCTCACAAAGTCAAAATGCAATTTAAATTTTATTTAATTAATATTAAATGGTTCAACAACCTCAGCATAAGTCGCTGGTACTCAGATTTAAACAGCAAATTCATAATCAGGCAATTGATAACATATACTTCGGCTTTCCACCAGAAAATCCCACAATCATCTTCACATGGAGTTTGCATTAAGATAAGAACTCACTGAACTCAGATTTAAGGCAGTGAAATCATCATCAGATGGCTGTAAATGAATACATCGGCTTTCCACTAGAAATTCCCACAATCACCCACGATTTTGCGGTCAGTATTGAACTATGATTCTGCTGAACATAGAAAGATTAGTCTTTAGTTGGTCAACATCCTTGGTATTAGTCGCCGGTGTCAAAATTGACTGAAAACTTTATTGGGATCCTTTCCCAATACTTTTGACGTTGAATTTAAGCAATTCACTATTTTAATTGATAATATTAATTATCTCAACATCCTTGGCCTCAGTCTGCGGTGTTGAGACCCACCAATTCCCTATCAGGGATGATCACTGATACTTTCTTGATCCAGCTGATCAAGAAAGCTCAACCCAACCAAATGGGAAGCAAAAATTGGGGTTATTATCATTAAATATTGAACGAAAAACTAGTAATAGTCAGTAATTGTCCTTGACTAACTAATACATTAATTTTTATATTTTTAAATTTATTGTGGGGAAGGCTGACCATGGGACGGACACTTCCAAATATGACTCAGGACAGATAAACTGAGTACCGGGGGAGGCACCCCAGAGAAGCGATGCTATCTCTTGTTGCCAGCGGGAACGCCACTTATGGGGAGGGGGAAGGAACGTGTGAAGGGGCCGTAGCCACTATTGAGCACGTGTGGAGGAAGGGTCTGATTTGATGAACCAGACTGAGAACCAGGAGGAGACTAGCTGTCAGCAACGCGGTGGGAGGTATCCAAACATCCACACTTGAAAGTGGTCCACCAAATGAGACCGGAATCTGTGGACAGTTTCTGGGAGGGTGGGGTGGAGCCTACGATGGCATCTAAGACAATCGTGTGGATGGTCCACATGGCGATTGCAACCACCAGAGCATGGAAGGAGGGTGGAAGGGAGAAGGCCAATGATAGAGCAAACATATCTCTTGACAGACTGAAGGGATGCGTTTGATCCTGGCCCAGCAGATGTTGAACTTCGCGCCATATCGCTTTAGAGGTGGGGCACTTCTCCAGGAGGTGGAACAGCGTTTCATATTGGCCGCACACGACACAGGATGAGTTTAAAAAGTTAGAGTGCTCAGCTGTATGATACACCCACCTCAGGCAGCGCCACACATGGGAGCGGACTTGAGGCTGCAACAGAGGGTGATGTACATATTTCCAGATTGTTTTTTGGGTCTCAATGGAATAAGGGATGTCCATCATGTCCAGGTAGTCCACCCTGGATAGGACATGGGGCCAAATGGGGATCACGCCATCATGGATGGGTAGCCCCTGTACCTCTTGTGTGAACTGAGGAGAGGGGCGGCCTCTTTGGGTTGTATGTCCGCTAATATATATTCTCCACTCTGCGCTTTGCATGGAGAGTAGGATTCGTTTGTAGTGGGTTTTTGTCCCGTGAGGACCTGTGGCTGATGTGTGTGATGCGAGGTATTTCATCAGGGAGTGGGGGTTTGATGGATTGTTGAGGCCCAAGGCTCGGGAGAAGTTGGAGTGGGCTGCGCGGGACCAGTGTTGGGATGGGAGTGTAGGAGCGGTGATGGCCGCGATCCAGGTGCCCAGGATCTTGGCAGCATGGGCTTTGAAGTCAAGCAGGCCCATGCCACTATGATGATGAGGGCCAAACATGACCTCTAGCCACACTGGTGGAGGGCGGCCTGACCAAAGCCATCCTTGCAGCAAGGCATACAAGGATTTAAAGAAGCTTGGGGAGAAGGGGATGGCGTGGGCTCCGAACAAGACTTTGGATAGGAGCATAGAGTTGGTTAAAACAACCCTGCCAGTAAGGGAAGTAGGGTGGGCTCTGAGAGAGGCGATTCGCTTCATCACGTTGTCCAGAATATGGCACTCCATTACTGCTGACGCATATCCGCCTGCCTCCATCCACACGCTCAGATGGTGCACCAGTCCTATGGTAGGGCGTGGCATGAAGGGGAGCACCAGTGGAGCAGTATGTGTTGAGTTAGTAAGGCGTGGACGTGGGTGAGCAGATGGGCCGGGTTGGGAACTAATTGCTGGGCCCAGCAGTTCTGAAACTGACCAAGGAGGATGATTTCATTTTTGGAGGCGTTCAGTGTCGCGTTGCTTACCCAGGAATATTCCTGGATGAGAGCTTCAAGCGCGCGTGCATCTTGATTATTAGACACCCCAACTCTTAAAATCATCTGCGAATGCCAATATTTTGACTGGGGCTTGGCCTGGCACATGGACCCCAGTGAGTTGGGAATTCACATTTCGTAGTAGTGGGTCAAGGCTGAAGTTGTATAAGAGTGGGCTGAGGGGGTCCCCTTGTCGCAAGCCCCTTTGAGGGCGGACTACATTCATTAGGAAGCCAGGGCCATGCACTGTCATTGTTGCAGATTCTGTGAGCAGCATCACCCAGTTGATGAAGCGAGGGGGTAGGCGGAATTGATGGAGGCAGGCCTTAAGGTATTCCCAGTTTACTCTATCATAGGCCTTTTGTTGGTCCAAGAATACAAGTGCCCCAGAGGCTGTGGACTGACATACATTAGCCACAGAGTGCATGTTATCCCAAATCGACCTTCTGGGGATGAAACCAAATTGTTCTGGGGAGATGGTGGCAGATGCTACAGTCCCTAATTGGGTAGCCATAATTTTTGTTAAATTTTGGTGTCTGTGTTTGTTAGAGAAATGGGGCGCCAGTTGGCTAAGTCAAGATTATCCCCTTTCTTGAAGAGTGTGACAGTAAAGGCCTCATGTCTTCCTGGTAGGAGGCGCATTTCCAACAGGCTTTGGTTAAGTGAGGCAAGCAGAAGTGGGGATATATATTTGAAATATTTTTTATAGAACTCATATGGAATGCCATCTGGGCCTGGGCATTTTCAGTTTGGCGCACTGCGAATGGCTGTCCATAATTCATTTGGAGTAATTAAATTCATTATTTCCGGGTATCAGAAAACTGTGCAGATATGAGCTTAGTCGAGAAATTCCGCCACTTCAGCTGGCTGAATTGGTTTGGCTTGTTACAACTCAGAGTAATATTTTTGCATTTTGATTGCCACTTCAGCCAGTGTGTCCGCAATAGAATTATCCGATCTTTGCACCTGTGTGCAGGCCATGCTCTGGCATGGTGCAAAAAATTTTTAAAGAAATATGCGGTGCACTTGTCACATTTAGTGATGCGTGTGGCCCTGTATTGAACACAACCTGATGTTTGTGTTGCCTTTTGAGTGCGTTGAGGTGGGCGGCTGCCTCCACCCACTTCTGGCCCCATGCAGGGCTGTATCCTGTAGCTGGAATGTTGGACTCCAAGTGCACCAATTCTGCCAGAGCGCATGAGATAACCGCCGATGTGGCTCGTGAGCATCTGGAGGAGAGATGGCGAGAATGGCGGATGGTGTCCTCTTTGAAAGTTGCCCATGTGGAATTGGGGTCCACGCAGAACGGTACAACAAACTTTTTTGCCAAAGTTGCCTCTTCCACCCACATGGAAAATCCTGGTGACGCGAGCTCAGGGGGGCGGATTTTGCACCAATGTGGGTCCTTAGCAACTGTGACAGGTAGGTGGTATGTTATTGAGACCAGTTGGTGGTCGGAGAATTCCATTTTCATTGTTTTGAAGTGGGAGATGTGGGGTTGGAATTTCGCTGGCATTAGAATAAGGTTGATGCGGGTCATAGACCTTAATTGGCTGTTGTGGATGTGGGGACACATCATGTTTTCGAGCATCAGGGCATGTCGCAGCAGACGCTTCCATTAACCCAAGGGTGGCCTTTAGAACATGCAGTTCTACATGACCCTGGGGGCGTGAGATGGGGAAGGCCAACAGTCTGTGGGTGAGTCTAGCCAACAGTTCATGTCGCCAACTACAAAAAGGTTCAGGGGGTAATGGAAGGGATTTGACCAATGATAAAAATTCCTGACGCTTGTGTGCATCATTTGGGGCATAGATGTTGACAATTGCGTGCGCTACATCAGCCCATGAGAAGGTGACAATGAGCACTTGGCCATTTAGGAATGTTTCTGAGGATACGAATTTGAAAAATTATTTTCCCAATTAGCACCCCACAGTGCTTTGACCAAAAGGATAGGGATGGGAGGAGCATTGTTTTCCAAGTTTCCTTGGAACCTCATGGACAGTGGGACTCCTGGATGGCCAGGATATCCACGGGTAAATTATGTTGTAAAAAACTCAGTTTCCTATCCCAGGATGAGGAGGCCTTGAGTCCGGCAATATTCAACATCCCTAAAGTGAAGGTTTCCCCCATCACACCTTAAGTGTGAGGGGGTGGGCCCCCGGGCCCACCAGCCTCTTCTAGGTCCCCACGGGCTTTCACAGCAGCGCGGGTGTTAGCAGCAATGCTATCAGAGTTTTTGTTGATTTTTATGAAAAGAGTCGCGTTGGCTTTGGCCTTCACTTTTTGTTTTCCTGACGTCGGATGAATTTTTTGTGGTGCGGATGAGTTTGGTGCACCGTTGAGTGGGTCAAAAAAAATTTCAGTTGGGATAGGTCCCAAGTTGGTTTTGACCAGAGCTTGGGTGCAATGATTGGGTGAGATCGAGTCTCCCATCAGATCCTTGGATTGAGTGGCCCGCTTGGCATGGGCTTCCCAATCTGATTGGTTGATGGATTCCCAAGTTGCTTCCACCGCGAAGGTTTCCATGTCCTCCTGGCATTGTGAGTGTGGGATAGTGGTGGTGGCCTTGGCCACTTCCTTGGCCGCGGCCCTATGGGCCTGCTTAGCCTTCTTCCATTCTTGCGGGGAGATAGGCTTTACCAATAGGTAGCAGCCTTGTGCTCCCCACGGGAAAGCCTCCTTGGTGCTTGCGGTTGGTTCATAGTGCGCCTCTTCGTTGGCCATGGCCGCCAAGGGGTGCTTTTGGAATGTGACGCCCTCCTTGATGGGGCATGCATGCGCCTTGTGGCTGAACGCGTCACAGTGGGTGCAAATGGGGGGCGCGCTGTCCACGGGCACCTGGAATGGGTGGGTGGTATGCCCTGCAATATCAATAAAAGTGGAGTGCGGGATCTGGGTTAGGTCCTTCACAATCTCCTCAGTTGGGATCAGAACTGTGATGGCTTTGCTGGTGCACAGGTGTGGCATCAGCGTGAAGCATTGCATTTCAAAAGATTGTATTTTGCCATATACGGTGAGACCATCTTTCAGGTGTTGTTCCAAAATGTCACGTTTTACCGTAGTAGGCAAAAAGTCAAATGTGAGGAAAATTTGGTTTGATTTTGTCCATCTGGTGCATTTGGTTTTGACGACCCATTGCCCTTCGGGGAGGTCAACCACTACACACACCACTGCAGCCTCGTCTGCTGCTTTTTTACTCTTGAAACCTAGGTCCAGCCAACCGCGTGACATGGAGTGAGGTGCAACGTACACCGCAGCTGGGAAAATTTTGTGTACATCTTCACAAAATTTTTCCCATAAGGCCTTTTTTTGGATGTCCAGATACATGCAGACTCCAAATTCCATCGATGAAAGTGGTTGGTAGTGTGGCATGTTGATGTACTGGTTGCATCGTGCTTGCCATGTGAGTATCTCCGTGGAAATCGTGACCGCCAGTTTTTTAAGATTTTTGTCTATTCCGCCAGATTCTCTGGGGCGTTTTTGAACGTTGGAGGCCGCGGGCCTTCCACCTGCTCCTCTTACCTTGCTTGCCCAACTGCTCCCTGACATGGGCGCAGACTAATATCCTCTGTGAGATTATCAAACTAGATTCAGTCTTGAATTGAATAGGTTGCAATAGTGATTGCAACGAGAAAGAAAGTTTAACTAATACACTAATTTTGTTAATATGTAAAAAATATTGCCTGGTTAAAATTTCAACACCATATCTGCCTTATTTCATACCCAAACTGGCCTAGTTCTCAGAACTTCTTTCTATTAATCTGGGTCAGTTTGGTGTGAGTTTTCTCAAAAATTTTTGGAAACATAAAGATTATTCCCTAGGACGTTGCTTCATGCTACTTTCTCATTTTACGCCCTGTTGGCACCTTTTCCCCAGAGAGTTACACTCAGCAACTGCTTGTGCTCCACTTTCTTTGACAAAACTGATCTCAAATCAAAAACATTAGGGAGACCTTGTAAGTCCCAATGACCAGCACCTCCAGCTGGATCACAAGAAATACCCTGACAGGAGCAAGAAAGGGTCTAAGCCCCCAGTAATGCCCCTTTATCAGATTGGTGACATACTCATTTGGTAGATAAGAAGTGGTCTACCTCCCTGGCCCATAAAGATCCTCCCTTTCTGCCCCATTTCCTCTCATACTTTGGTAGATGTGATTGAAGGGGTTTTCAGAAAGGTGTTTCAGTCTAGGGGCATCTAGTGGGACTCTAGGGCTCATCCAGACAAGGCCTGATCACTGACAATTTTAAGAAACCACCCAATACCTCCTAACACCCCTTATGAGCCCCAGTATGCCTAGAGAGTCAGATTGAGTTATTAATAGTAGGCTGAATTGTGGGAAAACTCACAGACCACTTAAGTGTCACCAAAGTTCGTCTTTTTAGCTTCCTCAACAGAACAGTTGCTCATATAACTGGTGGAAACAACTCACCTATTTATAAGGATCCATCTAAGATGAGTAGCATTACTCTGGATTACTTTTTGATCTGAAGCACGCAATATTCAAAATTTTATGACGTGATCTAAAGTTTCTTCTCAACTCACTTCACTTCACTCTTTCCATTCTTTTTAATTGAGATTAGCTACAGAGGCCAAAGTGCAGACCATTCCTAATCTCACTCCTAATTTTTCCTCGTCCCACTATAAAAGCAACCTCCCTCCTTAAGGTAGGTTGCCACTTTATTGATCTACCTAATCTTCCTCTAATAAACCTATCTTTCTTCCCTATCATCTACCTTATAGTTTGCCCTCCACACCATACTGATAGGACATCAAGTCAATCCAGCAATGAATGACGTCATCTGCAAAATGCCCTCTGAATTCTTGGAGCGGTTGTTCAATCCATTGATCCATAAATGTACCACATGGTGATTGTTCTTGTAAGATTTTATGGTGCCAATCACTATTTAAAATCTGTCATGTACATCGTGCACCTCTGCTGTTATAATCTTGATTATGTGGTTGAAGCCTTGACTTGGAGCTTCTGACTTAGTTATTACTTCATGCAATCTTGACTAAAAATTCATTATAATTATTTTACCAATTCGCTTTGTGGGCCTAAGGCCCAAAATAGTATTAACTTTGTTGTATTTTTGGGCGTAGGAGATGCTTGCTGATGCTTGTTTACCAAAAATCCAACAAATGGGGATTAGGCCCATTGAATTTAATAATAAAGATAATTAAACTCCAAAAACTAGAAAGTTAGGGGTTTAAAAGTTTTAATAAGTGCCGCAGGGGATAAGGAAAAAAAGAACCCTCTCAAAATCCAACTGGTCAGTATTTAAACTGCTTGAGGGTCAGAGTAAATTCAAAAAATAAAACTAGAACGGCTTGTTACCATCCAATTAAGGAAATGTACAAATTCAGCCTATCAAAGCTTGGAAAACACGCTTCAATTTGGCTGAATGGCTTATGGTAAGTTAATTTTTGGTAATACATACCCATAGAGTAACAACTTAAAAATTTCAGCCAATCCCCATTTGCTAAAATTATTTCACCTTGGGGGATCTCCGCCACGCCACTTTTTAAAAGGGGGTGGTCCCCACTTAGGTGTTTTAAGGTAATTTGACGTGGCAGGAGGAGAAACTGCCGATAGACTCCCCATGTTCCCTTATGTGGTCAGGGCAATTTGACTGCACAACTTTGTACTAATTGCCTATTTAGTATTTGTAACAGTGTTACCAAGATTTGCAGGGTTCCACTGAGAATTGGCCAGAGTCTTTTGGCTGATGAAATCACTATTTTTTTTAAATTGATTGGGTCATTATCTCAGACTTGTAAATGTCCAACATTTCCCATTTTTGGTCAATTTTGGCCCACAATATTCTTACCTTGTAGCAGGGAGGGCAAATGTCTGACATCGCCCCTCTCAAGGATGTTGGGGGGAGAGTAGGGCCATAGGAATTGGCCATGAACTCGGTTGATAGTAACTCCTGTAGCAAGGGATTTGATTAGTACTCTTATCATCGCTTGTAAGTGACTATAAAATGGCCTTCCCAAATAGACCCTAGTTTCTCCCTTCTAGGTGTGATACAATTGTGATAATAAAGCATCAAGCCAGATACTTGGAAGGAAGAAAGAGGGGCCCAGAGCACATTAGCAGCTTGTCTTTCTTTTATAACAGTGTTGGCTAAGTTAGTCATATCCTCTGATTGTAACTGAGTGATGTGTTGAGCCAACTTCTTTATGGCTCGGTCAGGGTCAGTCCTATCAGTGAATATGTCTTTGTCTAATAATGCTAGCACCCCAGGTTCCCATCCATACAACACATGGAAAGGAGACATCTTAAGGATCCGGTGGTAACTAATATGGTAGGCCATAAAGGCACTTAGTAAGTACTGATCCCAGTGAAGGGGGTCTGAAGTGGCCATTTTCCGTGATATAGAGACCAGGGTCCCATTGGCTCTTTCCACAGTATTATTGGTCAAAGGGTTTCAGGGGGCAGAAAAGAGATGTTGCATACCCATGGAGGTCGCAATAATCTTCACCACTTGGGAGGTGAAGTTATTACCATTATCACAGAGCAGAACTTGGGGGCAACCATGTAGAGTGAAGATATACTGATAGAGGAAAGTGGCCGTGGCTTTGGCCATCTGAGCTGGGATAACCACAGCCTCAACCCATTTGGTAAAGTGATCAATCCATACCAAGATATATCGATTTTCACCCTTAGTTTAGGGTAGAGGGCCAACCACATCGAGATGTATTGTGTGGAAAGGCTGTTGAGAGGTGGTAGATTGATATTGATACTTGATTTTGAAGTTGGATTGCTTTTTACATGTCAGACAGGCATCCAAGACTTCAATAATGGTCTCCATGATTCCCTCCTAATATTAGCGTTCTTTTACCCACTCATAGGTTTTCTGCACTCCGCTATGCCATAGGAGAGCATGAGACTCCATAATAATAGGTACTCGCTCTGAGGGTTGGAGGTAGGGTAACCAGTTCACCCCTACTTTCTTGTATAGATGCCCATTATCCACCTTCGTGTTACGGGAATTTCGAGCTAGCATCTTCTGGACTGGTTCATCCTCATCCTCCCAAGCCTCAGAGGTCATTAGGAGATCATGTAGCCGCTCTGCTTCACTATTATCTAAGTGATTGATGGGTAGCTGAGTCAACCCATTGACATTCATGTGGCTTGTCCCAGCTCAGCTTCAATGTTCATATTATATTGCTGGAGCTCCAAAGCCTAGCGTGCCAACCGCCAAGTGAAATCTTTCATATTTTGTAACCACTTTAAAGTGGCGTGATTAGTAACCACTTTAAATGAGGTCCCATATAAGAAAGGATGGTAATATTTAACAGCAAGCACGATGGCCAGGCACTCCTTCTCAGTGACGCTATAATTGCGTTCTGCCTTAGAAAGCATCTTGCTGAAATATAAAATGTGGTGATCAACCCCATGCTCATCCAATTGAGCCAAGATAGCTCTAACTGCATAATTGGAAGCATCAGTAAACAGCATAAAAGGTTTACTATAGTCAGGATGGCGCAGGATTGGCCATTGCTGTAGCAGCTTTTTTAACGTTTCAAAAGCAGCCTATTGTTCCGCTCCATAATGGAAAGGGGTGTTTTTTGTTAGAAGCCATATGAGGGTATACTGAGCTGAGCAGTTTTGGGGATGAATTGTTTGGTAGTACCCCATC
>JAKSZP010004845.1:0-22116 GCA_022478985.1 Massospora cicadina
GGCTGCTGGTATAAAAACCCATCATCATACTGAGGGAAATCCTCTGGATAGACTACAATTGGTTTAGGTGGGGCGTTTGGGGTTGAAATATTGGAGGTAGAAAGTTCTGTCTCTACTCCGCTCCATTTCTTTCCCTGGTAGTATTGATCCTGCTGCAAGTAGTAAGCCTGACAGTTGGGGCAACTCTGGGCAAGGTGACCAGGGCGACCGCATTCAAAACAATTCATCCCATAGTGTCTGCGCTCTTGGCTCTCATAAGATGGCCCAGGCCAATAATTTGATTGTGAGTGATCATCATAACCAGGGCCAGGTTGATAGTTTGACTGATAATTATTGGCATAATTAGACCCAGGTTGGTAGTTAGGCTGTTGAAGATTATCATAAGCAGGTCCAGGGCAGAAGTTGAACTGCTGGGAGTAGCTCAGCCAAGGGCGAGGCGCATAATTATAATAAGGCCAGTGGTTACTAGGCGGAATTTAAACAGTATGGGAGAATTCCCGCAAATAAGAAGGTCTGGTGATGGCAGAAGTATGTTTCCACTTGTTACTGGGTGGAGAAAAGGTAGTAGATAGACGGCGCAAAAACAGGACATTTTAAGCAGGGGTACATTATCCACCAGAATTGGAGTCATGACATTGTAAAGCTTGCGTTATGGCTTCACTGCAGATGTCATTGCAATGCACACCTCATATTCAGATAAAGTCCCCGCCCCAATTAACACATGGGCTTCCACCTTAAATTAGTCAGAAAACGCAGTGAGGGTCGCATTACGCTGGAACCCAATGTTCAAGAACTTGGTCTTCCACTGAAACATCTTTGCGGTACCCCCAAACAACCACAGCACAGTATCCTTCACTTCTTGATATGTAATGGAACTGCTTGGAAGATAGCAGGTGACTTGGTTGGCACTTCCGACATCCAAGGCAGATATTGGCAATTTAGTTTTATGCTGATCTGAGGTTCCTCCCGCCACAAACTCAAATTGTTTAAAGAAGCCATGGATATTCCCATTGCAATCTAACAGATGAAGCTTAGCAATACAAACCTCATCCTCCCGCTCATAACTGCAAAACTGTGGAGCGAACTGAGGAATGTGTCAAGACCCATAAGCAGTATCTCAGCGAGGATCTATCTTGGAAGGGCCAGAGGCACATGGCTGGTCAACTGCTCCAGGGGCGCATAAATCTCTTTGGTGGGAAGGACTTCCATCATATTGGGGTTTTGCTGGGTCAGAATATAATCATCCCCAGAGCCGCTTACATGAGTTGAGCAGCTCACATTGCCTGCATGTTCAGTGAAAAGCTCCTTAGCTTGATATTGAGTCTTATATTCGCCATAAGATTATCCTTTTCACGCGATCCCTTGTCTTCCTGCTTCCCAATGGGGACAAGGCGGGTAAAAGGTAGGTTTCAACTTCTTCTCTGTGCAGTGTAGCCGTTCAGTAGCATCATCCAGACGATCAGTAAGTTTCCTATTCTGTTTTCCAAGTATCTACAACTGACTAACTGTATTTCATGGTGAGTTTTTATGTCGTCACGCTCCTGAAGGAGCTCCTCTTGTCGTTTGAGCACTGCGTCAACAAGTTTGATTTCTGCAGTCTTTGCAAGTGCAGCAGAATTGGACTAATCCTCTTTGATGCATGCCTGATATGCCATGGCCAGTGACTGGAGAATTTTTCCATTTGTGTTTGTTCAATGGGCCCCCTGTAGTAAGCACCACTGTTATAACTTTGGCGATATATGTAATATACTCCAAGAGGGTAACACAGGGTGAAAGCACACTGATCAATGGACATGTCAGATTCTGGTGGTTGACCTGAAAATAAACCCTTTGACAACCAACAAATCAAGCCAATTATCCTTCTAAACTTGGGCTAATTTACTAATTCTCAACTGAAGCCAATTACATTTATATGGCTCAGGCCAAATATTTAACACCAATTTAATTCAATTATCCACTTTACAGCCCAGGCCAAATATCTCAACACCAACTTGTTCAATTATCCACTTTACAGTTTGGGCCAAATATCTTAATGCCAACCTAATCATTCTCCATTTTAAAGTTCAGGCCTAACCTTAATGCCACTTAATTCAATTAACCACTTTTTAATTTGGGCTTAGTATCTCACATAATTTAGGATGATTATAAATGTAAAATCTCAACATTTGGTCCTGACTAATTGGTAAATATCTACCATCTATCTTAAGAAATCATCTGGGGATCAATCATTAAAATAAACTTTAAAAATCCCATGGACAAATAGAATATTAAGATTGACATCATAATGTCACAACTAATTTCCTGCCTTATGGTAAATTTTGTATGTCGATCCTCACAGTCAGCATGATACCACTTGCACATGGACCACCCAAATGGGAGTACCTAGTGCTATTGATAGAGGCCTGCTGAAATCCCAATTAGGGGTGCGTCATTTACTTAAATTGATGCCAAAATTTCACAGAAGATGTATTTTGTCAGCAGTATGACGAAACTCAAATTAAGATTATCCTAAGACAGTTTTGCACGTTCAAATTGCAATCTTATCCCTAAAATCCTCCCAAATATGAGGCTGTTTTACCACCAATAACCTAGCAATAGGTCATAGTTGTTTCAGTTCATGGGCCAAACTGAGGTGGAAAATAATCTGTGGAAATTGCGTGCTTGATATGTGGCCAGAAGATTCCCTAGAGGTATAAATACTGGCGCCTGACCTAATGAATAATCATCAAATAGTATAGTCTAAATAAAGATATACTTAATTTAATCTCTTTACTAATTTTTCATCAGAAGTCCCTTTTTAACTGACTTTGAAAAATAAGGAGGTTCACTATTCGACCTGTATATATTTTTTGTTTTTTTCTATGTTTGTCTGTGCATAACTCTGAAACTACAGGACCAATTTGGATGCTAAATTTCTCAAAAACGTAGAGGATGCCCCAACTTAGGTCCATTTAACTTTTGTAAGTATTAGTCAAGTATCTGACTATTAATCTAGTAAGTACATCAAAATGGACTCAGAAGCAATGGATTTCAATTGTGAGACCAGTTCATCGCTGGATAAACTTTATTCTGGCATTGGTGAAGTGATAGCTTTAGAGCAGCTTTAGTATATATGTCCTATGGCTGAGGGTACATTCAAAATCCAGGCAAGTATGAGATCATAGCGGGATAAGCTTAAATCACTATAGTTAGCTACAATTTTGCATAATTAGATTAATAAAATCAACTAAATTTGATAAACTGTTTTATTTTGATAACAAATAGTAATTTAGCATGGATTGATCAATAAAATTAACTAAATTTAACATAATTAATTACTGTAGTTGTCAATCAGTAAATTTAGCATACATTGATTAATAAAATTACCTAACTTTATTGTAATGAATTATTGTAAATGTCAATCAGTAAACCTAGCATAGATTGACTAATAAAATCAACTAAATTTGTATTTATTCAAGGTAAGCTGACCTGGGGACGGACATTACCAAAACTAAAAACTAAAACTAAAAATTAACATAACTATTTGATTTAAACAAAACACCCAAAATGAGAGGATTGTATGAAACACACTAAACAAAAACAACCAACCAGGTGGGCAGCGGAAAACTGCTTATCTGACCATGGTGGAAGGGGGGATTGGGGGCTCATCTTTGGCAGCAGCTTACTCATCCCAAAGTAGGTTATGTGTCAAGGCGGATAGCAAGGGCGTCAGGGCATCAGCGGCATGTGGTTCAATATCACTAATGATTGGTATTTCCAAGAAATTGCCAGCTAAGAAAATGGCGCTGATATATTCAGCTAAAGCTTTTTCATCTCTAATGTGGGCGTCTAGTAGTTTAACAAATGTTTCAATATTGGTTCAGGTAATCTTAGATTTAGGTTTTGTGCTAAAGTTACCATGTTCTGGATTGCGTCATTGACATTTTTGTGAAAATTTATTTACCATGATTTTACTCCTTTGGGTGAGAGTTGAGGGGATATCAGGAGGGGTAATACCTCCTGTGAGCATCGCCACTGATTTGGCAACAGCTTTGTGGAGGGGATGGAAATCTGGTGTAGCAGCTGCTTCAACTGCAGCTGGTGGTCACTGCAAAATATTTATGGCATTTGGCTGTGGGGCATATAAACAAGGAGGGTATTTGGCGTCCCATTCTGCATTAATGAACTGCTCAATTTGCAGAGCTGGTTCTTCAATGAGATTACCTGATTTGTCAATTTCAGCCAATAACTCCCATGGGTTCTGGTTGAATTGAATTGGGGAATCAGCGTATAGTTGAGGTTTGGTTGATTTGTTGGAGGAAGCATGGAATTGAACTGGGGTCCAAGCTGGTGCTTAGTGGAGAAATCATGTGTGGCACTGGGGCGAGGAAGAGGCTGTTTGGTGGCTGCAGTTGCAGCTGCAGCAACAGGCTTTGGGGGAGGGGGAAGTAGGAACGTACCCCATACCAGAACTGGTGTGGGGTAGGTGACATATTGGAGGTCAGTGGTTGAAAAACCAGAGCCATTGGGAGTAGCTAAGGAGGGGCACTTGCATTTTTAGTGGTTCAACAAAAAACAGGATGGACAGATCGTCCGCCTGCCCTTGATGTGGGCCCAGAATGGATGGTCTGGGGCAGAAGGAATGATGGCGCAAGGGGGAATCAAAATGGCAATTTTGCTAAATTCAAGGCTGATTATGGCATACGCCCAAGGCCCAGTGAGTCGTGTGGCCCCATTTGGGACCACAAATTGTAAGATGGGGTTGGAGCCATAGGCTGCCAAATCATCCATCAGCTCCTGGTGGAGCACCATGGGGGGAGTTGGGTGGAAAAACCAGAGAATTGAACCACTAAAGTGATATCCGCTGGGAGTTGGGTCCAGGTTGTGGGGAGAGGGGTACTCTGAAAACCAGGGGCACAGTTGCTGCAGTGGCAGCATCAGCTTCACATGTGAAGCCCAAGTTAAAATACCCCTTATAGGGGTGGAAGTCGATAAAACTGGTGGGATGCATCACCGCTTGAGCCATTTCAATAATGGCTTAGTCATGGTAAGGGAAAAGTTTCCCATAATCAACCCTAAGGCCAAAGTGCATGTTGCTCCTGGTGAGCACTAGGGGCAATGAGGCACCACTTGGGTATGAGCGAGGTGGGCGTCTAGATCCTTGGGAGGAACAAATCATCCCAGGGTTTGGTGTGACTGAACAAGCCAGTCCAAGCACATTTTCCTGTCAGACAGAAAAAGGCAGGGGAGCTTTGCTGCTGCCCCACACTGGGGCAGCTAGCGGGAATCTGAGGACATCAGAGCAAAACTATGGTGGGTGATCAAGATTTGCTTTTCCATAAGATTTTTCTTTGAAAAGTTATACTGAGCGGAAAGAGAGTGGCTTTAAAATCAACAAATTTGATAAACTGAATTATTTTAGATGGTGAACAATAAATTTAGCATAGAATGTTCAAAATAACTAAATTCAATAAAGTTAATTACTGTAGGGGGCAATCAGTAAATTTAGTAAATGTTGACTAATTAAATCACCTAGATTTATTAAAATGATTTTTTTGTAGATGGTGATCAATAAATTTAGCATTTATTGACCAATAAAATAAACTAAATTTGATAGAATGAATTTTTGTAGATGGTGATCAATAAAGTTAGCATAATAAAACAAATAAAATTAACTAAATTATTAAGTTTATTGTAGATGTCAATCAGTAAATTTAGTATACTGTGACTAATAAAATTCTCTAAATTTATTAAAATAATTGTAAATAGCTATCAAAAAATTCAACATGGATTGACCAATAAATTTAACTAAATTTGATAAACTGAATTATTTTAGATGTCAAACAGTAAATTTAGCATAGGTTGACCAATAAATTTAACTAATTTTATAAAATAAATTAATGTAAATGACAATCATCAAATTTAGCATAATTTGACTAATAAAATCAACTAAATATAGTAAAATGAGTTATTAGTATATTTGTTTATGAGATACTGTTTATAATATATATATACATTAGTTTTTTATAGAGAAATAGTGAGGGTTCAAAAAAGATATATAATTTAGGGATCTTTCAATAAAATTATAAAATGATCTAAATTTAAAAATGTACTAATTTTTTGAGAAAAAAAAACAAGGGGTAAAATTTTTTAGGAAAAAAGAACCTTCTTCAAAAAATGGGAAAAAAGAACCACCTTAAAAAAGCACTAAAAAATATGAAATAATCAAGAAATTATGCCTCCTTAATAAAAACTTTTTTTTGTCAGCACCATATTTTAACTGACTTATAATAGGCATTTATAATATATATAGTCAGCACTGTATAACCTAAGTTGCTTATAGTTTACACTTGGACCCAATCCAGACATAAAATTTAATTTGTATCTGTGAGCAAAATTAAATAAAACAGGTTGGAAGATGGCGCTGACTTCAAAAAGGGTTTTATTGAGGAGGCATAATTTCTCAATTATTTCATACTTTTTAGTGCCTTTTTAAAGGAGATTCTTTTTTCCCAAAAAAAGTTTTAAGAGTGTTGACAAGCTGGAATTGCCAAATCCAAAGCTTGTACCTTTTCCTGCCATGGTAGAAGTTCCTAAATCTGTAGGGAAAATTAAGCCCAACATTGACCAGAAGAGTTGGATTAATTTAAAGAAGCCTAGTGAGCTTCTGAACGGTCAAAGTACCATATAGCACAGGCTAAATAAAGGATTTTTTGCCAAACTTCCTCCCTATTAGATGTGCAAGAATCAATTTATCAAGCAAGTTATCCTAGAAATTAACAGGATGGACAATATGAAGATTGCCAGTCCTCAGGACAAACCTAATAGAATTAATAAAAAAGTAGGAAAAAAGAACATTTTTTAAAATAGCTCTAAAAAGTCAAAAAAAAATTGAGAAATTATGCTTCCTCAATAAAACCATTTTTGAAGTCAGCGCCATCTTCCAACCTGACTTATAAAAATTTTGCTCATAAATATAATTTATATCTTATGTCTGTATTGGGTCCAAGTGTAAACTATATGCAACTTAGAATATACAGTGCTGAGTATATATATTATAAATGCCTATCATAAGTTAGTTAAAATATGGCACTGACTTCAAAAACGTTTTTATTGAATAGGCATAATTTATCAATTATTTCATATTTTTAGAGCTTTTTTAAAGGAAGTTTTTTTTTTCCCAAAAAAAATTCAAAAATATTTTTTTTCCTCAAAAACTTTATCACCAGTTCTTTTTTTCTCAAGAAATTAGTATATTTTTAAAGGGATATATTTTTTTCTAATTTTATTAAAAATTACTATATCTTTATATCCTTTCTGACCCCTTACTATTTCTCTATAAAAATAAAACTCATTATATATATATAATATATATAGTAACTTATAAACATATACTAATAATTCAATCTATCAAATTTAGTTGATTTTATTGGTCAAATTATACTAAATTTACTGATTGCTATCTAAAATAATTCTTTTTATTAAATTTAAATGAGTTTGTTGGTCAAGTTATGTAAAATAATAGCCATATATAATGATTTAAGCTCACCCCACTATGATCTCATATTGCCTGGATTTTGAACATACCTCCCAGCCATATGACATATGTCATATCAAAAGTTGCTTTGAAGCTATCACTTCACCAATGCCAGAATTAAATTTATCTGAAGTTGTATTAGTCCCACAATTATTCTTCGCTTCTGAGCCCATTTTGATATACTTACTAAATTAATGGTCAGATACTGGACCAATACTTACAAAAGTAAAATGAAACCTAAGTTGGAGCAGCCTCTATTTTTGAAGATGATCATCCAAATTGGTCCAGTATTTTCAGTTTTATGCACAAATTTAAATTTAAATTTATTTGAGATATGCCAACCAGGGGATGGACATTGCTGAGCATGAACAAAAAAACCACACCAAAAGTTGAAATGACATGGCTAAAGCCATTCAAACAACATGAAACCAACGCAAAACTCCAACCAAGTCAGAAGTGGAAACTGGTAACCAACCATGGCAGAGGGAGAGGGGGGACTGGGAGGCTGGGAGAGCTCAACTGGGGCAGACAGGCAGCGGCACAAAGCAGAGTGCAGGGTCATAGGTGCGTCATGGAAATGGGGGTCCATGGAGGGGAGTGGCACTGGCCAAGGGGTACCTTTTTTGAGGCAGTCAGAAAGGTAAGAAGCAAGGGCCTTCTTACATTTAAGGTGGGTGTCGTGCATGGGAGAAGCCATGTTCACAAATTTTGGGGTGAGGCAGGTATTTGGGCCAAACCTAGCTTGTTGTGCTGAAAGTTTGAGCAAATTGCTGGCATAGGAGTAGTGGCGGAGGAATTCTCATTTTTGGTGGAGGGTCAGCATGGGGTCCACGGGAGGGGGAACAAGGCCTTTAGATAACCTCTCAATGGATAAACTTGTGGCAGATTGGAGTGCAATATCTTGAGTGGAGGCAATTGGCTCTTCAAATAACTGATGATCAGATTGGAATATTGGGGCACCAGGGTGAGGCGAATAGTAGTGAGGGGGGAACTGGGCCACATAGTCAGCATTGATGAACTCTTCAAAGTAAGGAGGGTCAACTGATTTGGAGACAGGATTACCCAATTTATCAACTTCATCCAAATAATTCCAGGGATTTTGGTTGACAATAATTATATCAAGAGAATGTGTTGGCACAGGGTAGCGGGACTTGAGATAAAACTAGTGTGTCTTAGAATTAAATGGAGTCCAGTTGGGCCCTTGATTGGTTGGGTGAGGAGAAGGGGCTTGGGGACACTTCTCCTGATTGGCTGGGACTGGCCCAGCTGCAGGTTCTATCTTTTGGGTAGGAGGGGGAGGAAGGTGCCCCAGGTGAAGAAAGTAACTGGGTGGCTATTGGGTCATCATGTGAAGAGTCAGGTGTGTGGGCCATGGCTCAGGTGTTGGAGGGGCAGCGCTGTTTCAAATGGTCCAGTTCAAAACATGTAGGGCATATGGTGCGCCCTCCATCCACGCGGGCCCAGAAAGGATGGTCTGGGGCAGATGGAATGATGGTGCAAGGGGGAATTGAGATGGCAACCTCCATAGAAGCAGGATGTATGGTTGCAAAGGTATGAAGGCCTGCGAGGAGGGAGGCGCCAATGGGAGCCACAAATTTGAGGATGGGGTCCAAACTGTATGACAACAAACTGGCCAACAGTTCGTTGTATAAAACTTCAGGGGGGAGGTGGGTAGGGAGGCCCACGAACTGAACCACTAGAGTGGTATCAGTGGGCAACTGGGTTTGAGTGGTAGGGAGGGGTACACCCTGGAACACCAGGGGAATGGTAGCTGCAATCACTGCATCAGCTTCACTTGAGAAGCCAAGGTCAAAATACCCCTTGAAGTGGCAGAAGTTGATGAAGCCAGAAGGATGCAAAAGATCCTGGGCAAGTTTAATGATAGGGCAGTCAGAATACAGGAACAACTTGCCATATTTGATCCAAAGGCTGAATCACATGGTGCTCTGAGGGAGTACTAGGGGGCAACAAGGCACCGCCTGAGTGCGGGTGAGGTGTAAAGCAAGATCTTTAGGCGGGACAAAGTGACCATCCAAGTTGGGAGGGCTAGTATAACCAGCCCAGGCGCGTTTTGGAAGAGGCTGAAAAACACTAGGAGGGGGAGCCCCCCTGCCCCACGAGGGGACAGCGGGCATTGAGCTCATTGACATAGGGAGACCAGAGAGGGATGATGACAAGTGGAGTTGTGTTTTTAAACTAATTGATCAAGACTTGACTAAAAAGTGGGTAAATTGAGAGAAAGAGTTTCAGAGTTATGCACAAACAAACATAGATAATAACATACATACAGGTCAAATTGAGAACCTTCTCCTTTTTCAAAGTTAGTTAAAAATACAAAGCAATAGCTCCAGTGATACCACTTTTATTTTATTATAATATATAGCAGATCCCTTATGCTCCACTCACTTCTTCCTATCTACGATTAATCCCCCTATTTCAATCTTCTCATCTCACTTATATATCAGCGACTTTGGTCAATACTGATCCTTTTGCTTAGACTATTTGGTTCTTCCATAATCTTATTGGTTCCAGCAGAGTCTACAATTTCTAAATTCATTATTGCCTTAGTTTTAGGCGATCTACTAAATATTTGTCATATGTCAACATTGCCTTATTGTCTGATTTGAAAGTGTGACTAAATAAATATTTGTTTGAAGCAGGTATCACCTTATCACCTTATTTCAAGGCAAAAACACCTAATATTATTATACTACTTGGTTTGGCCAATCTCACCCAATCTGCCATAGCTACTTAGGGCTTATTGTCCAGTCATATCAGAATCTTAAAAGGCTTGGTAACACAACATAACCATGAAATTTTAGGGTTGGGTTATCATGTTAGGATAGATGCATGCTAAGAGAAAACTGGCATTAGAAAGCGGGTGCATAAGCAGTCACAATATAAGGCACAGACTACCCAGAGGCGCCCCATCAGTGATAATGAAGTTTTGTGAAATAAAAAAGAGGGTTTTTAGAATTATTAGAATAAGTGAATGTGTGAATGAGGGGTTCCTTGTAGTGGTGATATGCTTTTATTGGCTATTTGTGTGGAGGCATCACCTAAAGGTTCTCCTTCCAATGGAGATAACCAGCGAGGATTTATTTCTTAAATTCATACTTTTCATAGAACCTTAATTTTTAAACAAAAAATAATTTAGGTTTTTAGATATTTTAGTTATAATTGTTTTTAAAAAACAGGATAAAATAACTCAACACCCTACTGTTGCAGATGAGGCCATGAACGTATAGAAGATTATTCTTTGACTAATGGAATACTAAGATCTAATGCTAGACAGGTGAAGTCGCAGGTAACTTGCAGAAAAAAATAAATTTTAACAACCCACCTCTATAGATGTGGAAAACCCAAGATATTTTCCATTTTGTAACGAGGCGTCAAATAAATTATTTTTGATAACTGACAGTCAAAGTAATTTTATTAATGAAGACAATGAAGCTGCCACCAAAGAATTTGAATTTTACACCCCTTTTATACCTTTGGGGGGGAAAATAGTTTGTAGTTTACCAATGATGAAAAAATGACCCAGACATATTATAATGGAAGCAAAAGACCTTCTTTCATAACACTACCAGAAGCAGTAATCAACCAAATTTGGGAAATTTATCAAGCTCTGATGTGAGGTGAATCAAAACGGCGCCATAAAACAGACCTGAAGCTGGTTATCATAATACCAAATTGAGTAAAGAATATTAACCTGAGTTGTAACTGCAGCCCTTAACTCATAAGCAGGGACTGAACAAAAAGCCCCTGAACATTCTGGTTCAGGGACAACCATCATGGGACAAAGCTCAAATATACGTGTTTTAAAATCAAATGGACGCCGCATCTAAAGTGGAAGTCAGACGCCAGCTCACTAGGGTTCATGAAGACCCTCAATATTGGTACCCCCATTCTCATTTATTTTATAATTTCTCATTCAAATTTATACAGATTATTTTAATGCAATATAAAAAATTCAATTATATTTTAATAAAAAACTTTTTCAAAGAATCTCAGTTTTATCCTTTTTGTTTCAAATAAAATTTTAAGTGGTCTAATTTCCAAAAAACCAGTATGGGCTAGAGTTGAGCAAAATACAGTAGCCAGTCTGAGATCTTCTCTGGAAGAACACAACAATTCTAGCACCAATCCCTGGAGCTTAAATGCCAATGGAAGGTTGGATAGGACTCCGTTGTATCCAGAGGTGGCCAACATAAAAAGAACATGTCAGAGAGTTCCATAAAATTTTTGCCATGAGTGCAAACAGTATCAATAAGTAATCAATGCTACATTGTGTAGCATCAGTAGAGGATTTCCAAATGAGGATGATCATGACCCTTCAGAAGGTTGCCTGATTTTAATCTGTGTGGAACAGAACCCCTAAGAAGCAAGTTGTCTTCACAAGTTAAGTGAGCTAGAACCAACGAGCTGAGTGAGGTTCTCACTACAGGGGTGACTTATCAGAACAGAGTGGTAAAATTGTGATTCCTCAAGAGCAGTTTGATGATGTGGATTTGGAAGTGTACCATGGTGAGGATTCCTCTAAAATCCTGGTGAGGGAGGAGTGAGCCATATGTATGAGACTCTTCACCTTGGAAGTAAAAGTTTCAAACTTACAAAATCAACTTGAGCGCATCAAGGAGATTGCTAGGAGAGCCTGCATTGCCTCCATTCCAATAGTGAGAGGACCTTCACACTTAGATAAACATTAATCTGCCATTAAGGAGATGGAAGATAAAATTTTATTCCTTGATAATGAGAACATGAACATCTGCAAGTTGTTCAAGTATTGGGAGTGCTTAGAACAGCACAATTCCATGCTGAATACCTTTGACAAGAACCTAGATGAGTTGAAGGCTCAACTGCGGATTGTTAAGCAACCAGATCATACCCCCTCTCAAGTAGCCACTCAATTATAGACATCAATACTGGCTACATAATTGACTGTTGCATTCATGAATATGATGCATGCTGAGCCTATAGAAGAGGATCCAAACTAAAAACCTTATTTCAAGATCATGTACACATCAAGAAGGAACTATCACTGGATTTTTCTAGATTTACAAAAACAGCATGGATGGCAGAAGAGATCAATAAGAGGCTCACCATGTGTAAAGATAGTATGAGATGTGAGACTCATGAGGTCCTTAGCATGAGCATAAAACATGGATTGACCTGTACTAAAGTAAATAGCATACTCCTCTTAGAGTTTGGGAGTAAACAGGATTTCCAAAACATGAAATAAGAATTTTTACTTAAGAAGATGGGAGATAATAAGTTAGTAGTTTAAATTTTACTTGATTTTATCAAAGTTTCAGCACTTATGGACAACAGGAACTATGGACTTACCTACAGCAAAAATGGTCCTGATGTGTTCATTGGAAATTCATGCTGATTTGAAAATAAATATGACCCATGCAGTTAAAACCGCGATGTTCCTAAAGGCTCTCAAAGAAGCAATGCTCAATGTACAAAAACATACAAAACGTAGTATTTTGCCTCTGGTACACTCCCTCAAAGGATCAAAAAGGCTTTTTATGTCACTAATTACAAGAGCGATAAACCAAAGTAAAAGAACCCCAAACCATTATAACGCATGCCCTGTCAAGAATTGAATTGGAATAAGTATCACCAGACTGGCATTTTTACCAATCTTGACCATTAAGCACTGTTAAAAAGAAAGAACTACTCCCAAGGAGGATACCTTCAATGCCTTGAAATGAGTGGAACAGCATACCAAGGGTTAAATGATCATAAAAATGAGGACTTAGCCATCTCAGGGTACCTGTCAAGAGAGTGTCTGTAACTCTCTCGTTCCTAGAAAGGTGATGTGGGATGCAAACCCACATTTCTAGGGAACTAGCCATTAATAAAAAGGGTAAGAAGACACCTCAAACGGTGCCTGTGCCAATGGTACCCCAGGCAAGGGTGTAAATGCAAAATATAAGACCAATTATGTTTGGAACATAACAGCTTGATTGGACCCCAGAGGGGAGTCCATAATCAAGTGTAGTTTGGCGTCAGGGAGCTTGGGTGCCTCGATCTGGAGGGGACCTGGGCGGCCCAAGGGAGCACCTGAAATTTTAGTGTATTGCGATAGAAGGTAGTGGCCCACATGGTTGGAGACCTCCATGAAGAGGTCTGCCACCAAGTTAGCCCAAGGAACCATAAGTTTAAACGTAAAAAACGGGTATTTTATTCTAAAGGAAGTCAACCAACAAGGAATGTTGGTCGCAAAAACGTATTTAAAATGTGCCAGGGAAATTTGGGTTTTGCAGAAATGCGCTCAAGCCTTGACACTCCAATAAACAGATGCTTCCATCCGTTTTGGTAAAATACACCAAAAGTGCCTTCACTTGAGTAATCAATTGAAGCCTTATTTTACCTGAAGTCAAAATTTCATAGCTGGAGTGGGACTCGAACCCTTGCTCTCCAACAAAGCGAATTGAACCATTTTCATAAAAAATGTAAATCGTTTGTTTCAAAGCCTGGGCCGAGATAAGTAGCTGAGCGTTTTGCACCCCCTTAGTATCAATCTGGGCATGCTTGGCTTGCACCCAGCGTTGATCTAAGGTGTGCTTTAGGTCAGGGAGAGCCTGAAGCTTCATCTTCTGGGCCTCCTGTTGCCCAGCCTTATCCCTAGCATTAGTGCCTACTATTATGTCATCTAATTATGACAGTACCATGTGCTAGGGTCACCTAGCGCGGTGGCTGTGCCTGCTAGGGTAAGAGCAACAGAATTATCTAAAATGAATAAAATAATGCTATTGGATCAAGTGTCAAGGTTAAATGATATTATTTGGGGGACTGATTGTATATAAGGCTGGGTGTGATGAGGCCAAGAGAACAAAGATGGATGGCCTTTCTGACCTGAAGCACACCCTGGACCAACAATGGTAGAAGTAAGATATGCCCAAGTTGGTTCTGGGTGTGCATTTGATGGTTGGATGAGAGGTACATTCATGGCATTAAAATGCACCAGATACACTAGTACTAAAAAATGCACCAGATACATTAAAATTATAGCGGCACTTTACATCTAATTGCATAATGGGACTTCGAGTCCCATTTAATTTATAATATTACTAAATATATGGTGATTCACCTTCAGTCAAAAACTTGAGTTTGAGCTTACTCAAGCTACAGTATGACAGTTGATGGCAAGTGTTTATTGGTTCTTTTGGGTGCAGTACCTCACCTAACATATGATGATTCCACCAAGTGTTTAATAATGAATTATGAGACCAACCTTCTTTTTTAGTACTAGATGGTCCCAACCCAAATGAGACCAACCTTCTTTGTTGGTCAATTTATTTAAGTAAAACCCCCGTTAGTTTCCATTTTATCAAATATTCCCTTGGTCTGACCTGTGCGCAGACCTCCTCAAGGAAGTCTTGAATAATATTGGTCATCTAATTTTATCTGAATTATATACTGATACTCTTTCCCCTCTGGGAAAGATTAGACCTCTACAGATAGAGGCCCCAAAGAACCTGGATTCTGATCCACATTTGGTAATGGACTCCTACCTGGGGTCCAACTAAGTCTTCGCCTTTCTGGGTTAACTGGTCATTTATATATAATTATCTACACCCTCACCTTGGGTCCTTTTGGTACTGGTACCCTCCGCGGGGCCCTCTTCCCTGTGTTACTAACAGGTTATTCCCTGGTGGTGTAGTGGGGCATTACCACCACCTCTCTGGGAACAAGAAAGTTAGAAACACTCTCTTGACATCAAGAATCTTAACCTACTCAAATCATTAACTTAATTAAAGTAGGATAGCAGATGGTTATGAAAACTTTCAAGAACTTACAACTGGATAGCGTGGATACTGTCAAGAACATAATGAGTGTTGAAGCACTGAAACAGTTTGAAGAGCCTTCCACTGTTGTTCTGACAACTAGGAACCCTTTTGGAAAAAGTTTAACAAGAGTGGAAGTAGTGATCCAAAGAGTATGCGTCTTAGCTGTGCTGGAAACTGGAGCTCCCGTTAACATAATTTTATCTAAACTCATGAAGAAAGATAAAGTTTATGCCCGACATAGACTACAACGTAAATGCCAAACATCTGAACCTAACTTTCCCCGTGCTTTGGGAGCCTGCGCAGCATTGCCACTACGCTTAGGGCGTATGGTTCTTTTACTCCTGCGGTGTTCATGGATAATAACACAATGATTTTCTGATTGTGATGCATTTTCTTCTTGAGTTTAGTGCCAAGTTTGACTTTACAACCAGACCATGATTATTATGAGCTATCAACTTCTACCGGTGTTTAAGGATGAAGATGTTAAACCACAAATGCAATGTAAATGTTTAGTGGAGACAGATCAATTGATTTACCCTATTCATTACATCCTGACAGATAAGGATGTGAAGCAACTACCCTCCACATGAGCGCAGAAGAAGGTCTCCCACTGAGCGCGAGCAAAACCATGGAGATTAGACAAGGGACTAATACATATGACCCTATCAATCAGTTTGAAGATACCGCCAAATTCTTTCTTGGAAGATTTAGTTGCAACGGAATCTGCAAACAGGTCCAAGAGTTTTACCTGGATTTTATGATACATACTACTTGGGAGAGTTAACTATCACATTAAGAAATTATCACAACCCAGCCAATAAAAGTAATAAAAGGACATGTCATTGTACAGTCCTGTCTGATCAGCTGCAATGATATTGAGTTAGTACACGCCATAAGAGACTTTGACAATCTTGGGTTTGGGGATGTGACCCCAAACATAATGAGCTGGATGAGCTACTTAACGAGTTTAAGGATACCTTCAGCACTGGTCTGATGACTATGGACTCTGCAGGGAGAGATCCACAAGATGGACATGGGATCAGCTATTCCATTCAGGTCAAAACCTACCACCATTAAAAAGCTGAAGATGTCATTATTGCCCAGGAACTAAATAAACTAACAGAAGTTATGCTGATCAGAACTTCAAAGAGTACCAGAGCTTTGCCAATATCTTTAGAGCATAAGAAGGTGGGACTCACTGCATTGTCATGGACTACCACCAATTGAACAAAATAACTAATAAAGATTTCTATCCGCTCCAACGCATATATGATGCCCTGAGACGCCTAAGGGAATTGAAATATTTCTCTGTGATAGACCAAGCCATCAAATACTGGCAGATGGAGCTCACACCAGAAAATCAAGAAAAGTGCGCTTTAATCAGCAGTCAGGGATTGTTTGAGCCAACAAGGATGCCACAGGGGCTTTGCAACGCCCCTGCCACCTTTCATCATGCAATGGATTAGATCTTCAGAGATCTCAAATTATCTAGCTTACTAATCTACCTAGATGACATTAACATGTTTAGCCAAAGTTTTCAAGAACATCTTCAAAACCTCTGATAAGTCTTTACCTGGCTGTGGGCATCAAACTTGAAATTTAAACAAAGCAAATGCATCTTCCTAAAGAGGCGACTGGAGTTCCTCAGCTTGAGATTAGTACTATCAGAAATAAGCTTCAGGACGAGAAGTTTAAAGCAACGGTGCAATTGTGCCACCCAAGAGCATGACGGACATACAAATGTTCCTCAAGATGATGGGGTATTACTTGCAATTTATACCCCAATTTGGGGACTTGGCTGCATCCCTCACCTACATGATGACAATGGAATCTAAGTTCAAATGGGTCCTGGAGCTAAAGCAGGCCATTTAGGAGCTAAAGGCGAGGTTTGTGGAGGCACCAATCCTGGTTTCCATGACTTTAACTAGACCTTCTATATATACACCAATGTTGTGATGTTGGAATTTGGGGTGATCCTTGCACAACTGGACGAAGAAGGGTGGACTAACCCATAGTTTACTATTCAAAAGTATTTATCAAGGCTAAAATTATACAGTAATGGAGAAATAGTGCTTGATTGTGATCTGAGCAGTGAAACACTTCTTACCCTACTGTACAGGGTACACTTCAAGGTTGTGACAGAATCACGCTTCGCTCTGATGGTTGAAGAATATGAAAGATCCAGATGGACGCCTTGCCAGATGGGCAGTACTGCTCCAAGGATATAATTTGAGATCATCCACTAAACAGGCGAAAAGAATCTCTATGCTGATGGACTGTCACGATTGACTGTTTCCACCTACAGGCGCCAAAAAGTGATAAATTTTACGAACAAATTTGGCTACCAGAAGAAGAATAGCAGGGTGAAACATATGTGGTAGATACTGCCTTCAGAAGTTGCCCTAAAGGCATCCAGCGTGTTGATGGAAACCTTCAGAAGAAGATTAAGAATAAATGGCACCCATACATCATACCTAGAAAACAGATGAAACTATTAATGGAAGCGCACACACACATCAACCATGGGCATTATAAAGATGTTGGTATACCTGAAGGATCAGTTTTTATCTGGATCCAAGTCTGATGAAGTTCACCAGGCCTTAGAACTGTGCATTCCATGCATGAGTTTATATCTGTAAGAGAAACGCTTGACTTTAAATTAATCCCACCATCAGCCCCATTCAGTAACATGTCCATTGATGTGGTAGTACTGCTTCCAACTGCCTCTAGTAGAGCAAGATTCATACTCATAGCCATCAACCACTTTACCAAGTGGGTTGAAGCCTCAGCGGTCAAGATGTAAACCATGAGATCAACTGCCTAATTCCTATGGAATTAAATTATACTAAGGCATGGATGTCCTCAAATCTTGCTCATGGATAATGGCAACGACTTCATACTAGATGTCATGAGGAGTTTAATGGACTTAGTTAAAGTGAAGCAACAGTTTACCAATCAATATGCACCATCTTCAAACAGTATAATGAAGTGAGTGAATTTAACCTTAGGAGGGATACTAAAGAATATGGAACATAACTATAAGTTGAAATGGGATCAGATGCTACCTTCCGCGCTGTTGGATTAAAGGCCTAGCCACCACTGGGTAATTAGTATGTCACCATTCAATGCCCTGTATGGGAGAGAAGTATCATTGCCAATCCTGTTAGCACTAATCATCACTGAGGACCAAAAGAATATGCTGCCTGGAAGTTATCAACAAGAGCTAGTCAATTAATTGATTATATTACAATTGGAGGCCTCCAGCAACATAGAGGCGGCTATCTCAAAATCCAATATGAGAGTCAGCGACGAACTAGGCTACAGAATTCAGCTTAGGCGACAAAGTGCTGTTTTACCACTTATGTGGAGGACATCCAGAGAAACTCCAGGCCATTTAACTGGTTCTGAGACTGTCTTAAATAATGAGGAGCCAGATACCCAATATGAAATGATATACTAATTTAGTTTCTAATAGAGCACATGCTTGGCACCTAAGAACATTCCTCCAGTCTCACTTTGGGAGTGGAAGTGTACACATGAGTCTGCAAAGGTATCAGATGATCATTCCTCGACCAATGGAATGAAAAAGATCCAATATCAGACGGGCAAAGTTGTGGGCAACTTTCCAGTTGCAGATTTAATTGATCAACCCCTTTTTTATAGACGCAAATGCCCCAAGACGTTTTGTCGTTCAGTCATAATGACGTCATCCAAAAAATTCGATACTTGCCAGTCAAAGTGATTTATTAAATGAAGATAACGAAGCCACTGCCAAAGACTATAAAATTTTACCCTTTTTAAACTTTTGGGGGAAAAATAAAATTGCAAATTGGCCGATGATGAAGAAATGACCCAAAAAGATTACCTGATGGAAGCAATTGAACTTTTATTATTATATTACCAGAAGCAGTAATCAACCAATTTTGGGAAATTTACAAAACCCTGATGCAATTCATGTCAAAACAATGTCATAAAACAAACTTGGTGATGATCAGCAAAATACCAAATTAAGTACAGAAGTTTTAACCTGAGGTGGAACAGAAACCCTTAGCCCATAAGCGGGGACTGACCAAAGGGCTCTTGAACATCCTGACTCAGGTATAACTACCATGAAATGGAGCTTGAAAATACATGAGTTAAATCAAAATAGACAACATGACTAAAGCAGAAGGCAGATGTAGACTCACTAGGGGATCATTAAGACCCACAATATTACTACCCTCAATCCCATTTTATTTTACATTTTTCATTCAATTTTATCACGATTTTTATAAATTAGTATAAATTTATTTTTACTTTCTTTTAATGGAAATCCTTTCCAAAGAGTCTTAATTTATCCCTTCTGTTTCATTTATATTTGTTTTTTTATCTAGTTTCCAGTAAACCGTCTGAAATTAACTGGTGAGCAGAATACAGTAGCCAGTCTGAGATCATCTCTGGAAGTATAGGACATTCGTTTAAACAGATAACTTGGAGTTGAGCTGCCAAGGGAGATGTTGGATAGGATTCCGTTGTGCCTAGAGGTGGCCAACGTAAAAAATAACATGTCAGAGATTGTTTATAAGAATTTTTCCATGAGTACAAACAGTTTTTACAAGAAATCAATGCTACAATAGGTAGCATTAATAGAGGATTTCTTAGTGAGAATGATCATAACCCTTTGGAAGGTTGCATATTGTCTAATTTGCGTGTAACAGAGCCCCTAAGCAACAAGTCAGCCTCACAAGATAAAGTAAGCTAGGGCTGACAAACTGATTCCTACCATTAGCAGGGTGCTGGGTTTTAGGGATGGGCAGGTGGGGAGGTGGGCTTGGTGGAATAATGATGTTTATAATCTGAAGCAATCATTATTTTTAAAAAATCTAATTGGGTTTTGAACGGCCCACTTTAATATATAATATAATTAAATTCAATTGACCATTATTTTAAATGGGTTTAATCCCTGTTACAAATGTCAGTTTTCTTTGGCGCTACCTAAACTTGAATTGATACCCACAGCTTATTTTTTGCCCAACTTAAAACTTATTCATTATTCTGTCATTAAAGTGTCTATAACTCTCTAATTCCTTGAGAAGTGGTGCGGAATGCACAGCTACACTTCAAGGAAACTAGTTGCTAGTAATATTGGAAACAGGGCACCTCAGAAGGTGCTATAGCACAGGTGACCCAAAGACAGGGTGTACAACATAGTCTAAATTAACAAGATAACAAATAAACGACAAGGCTTGGTTGGACCCCAAGGGGGAGTCCATAACTAAGAGTAAATTGGCGTTGGGTTGCTTGGGTGCCTCACTCTGGAGGGTACCAGGATGGCCCAGATGTGCACATGAATCCATTGTTAATTTTGATAAAATAAAGTGACCTATCTTGTTAAAGACCTCCCTAAGGAGGTCCGCATACAGGTCCACCCAAGGGACCTTTCAAAAAACATAAAAAACTAACGGTAGTTTATTAAAGCAAGTTGATCATCAGATAAGGTTGATCTCATGGAATTACTAATAAGCACTAAAGTGGGAATCATCATTTCTTGGGAGAGGTACTAAGCTTAAGTGAACCAATAAGCGTAAGTACCATCCTCTGTGGTAATTTAACTTGAGTGAATCCAAACTTGGGATATTAACTGAAGCTGAATCCTCCCAGTTTTGGCAATATTGCAGATTGAATGGGTCTCAAAACCCCATTCCCCAAGAAATCGTACCAAACTATCCTTATTAACTACATAGCTGATGCGTTTAATGCCCTTGACATAACGCTGGGCTGACCATCACACGCACCCTCAGGATCAACTTGGGCATATCTTTCCTTTACCCAGCGTTGGTTCAGGGTATGCTTCAGGTCAGGGAGGCCTGCTAACCTTACCCTTTTAGCCTCCTCACGCCCAGCCTTATCTCTACAGTCAGTGCCCTTAATTGTGTCATCTAACCATGACATTACCCTCCTGTTATTTTGGGGCTCCACCCCCTCCAGGAGCTTCTTCCAGGAATATGTTCTTGTTTTAAGGGGCCAGATTCATGGCGGAGATACCTTAGTTAGACTTGGGTCCTGCTGCCTCGGGGAAACGCTCATGGAAAACCTCAATCAGATCTTGGGCATGGGCACAATAGCACGCTTTACCTAACTGTTCTTGGCTGCATTAAATTCCTTCCAGGATACCAGGTACTCAAGCCTTCTTCTTACACGGCTAAAGGCTACAATTTCCTCCACTTCCCACTCTGGTGCCCCATCAACAAGATAAGCCTCTGGAGTCTCTGGTGGGGGCCCTCAAACAACTTAAACGTACTTTCATGAAAGTTGGTAAAGATCTGGAACAATGATGAATGATCCAACTGCTATGAGGCGTGGCCAATCTTTCTGACAATGCGGTAAGGCACTATCCTCTTTGGTCCCAGTTTTTTGCATGGCTGCTTGATTGGGATATTTCTAGCATCAAGCATCACGAGATCCCCTTCCTTGTACGCAGGGCCTAACCATCTCTTACCATTAACATTCTCATTATAAGCTTGCATAACTGCGTCCAAATTTGTGGTAGCCCCCTTGTATACTTCTTGATGGTCTTTGCAAAGTCCACCACCACTTCCACTTTGGATCCGCAGCTGGTCTCCATATTGAAGGCGGGGTTAAACCCATAGTTGGCAAAAAAATGGGGAACAACCGATGGATGCATGTTGAGCGTTGTCATAGCTAAATTGGGCCATGAGAAGATGGGAAGCCCAATTTTAATGGTCCATGGCAGTGTAACACTGCAGGAGCTGTTCCAGGCACTGATTCACTCGTTCAGTCTGCCCATCCAATTGGGGG
>JAKSZP010004846.1:0-22001 GCA_022478985.1 Massospora cicadina
AATGAGGCTGGCGGTGTCCATCGCCTAAACATAATGAGCATGCTGATGCTCAGCGAAAGTGATAAAAGTAGGCACACTGTAATGACGACTCTAATAGTGAATACCTTTGATATTTCATAGGTTCATCCAAGTGTGTGTTGTGAGGATTACCTCTTCCTTTAAGATCAACTCAGTCTTCTGGTTTAATCAAAATTTTAATCTATTAGATATGACTTTATTAGGTAAACTATCTAAATTTTTAGTATCAAGACAAGTTGGTTGTCTAGGATAATCCATAGGTTGCCCCTGGTAGTATCCTTCCATATATAAATTTTTAAAATCTGCGTATAGCTTAACATGTTGGCTATAACATTTAGTATTATTTTGTTATTAAGTCATCATATAGTTTTTGAATTCTTCTTGAGTGTTATTGTCAGGCGAACATCAAGTAAAATTAGACTGGCCTGCCAGCCCAGAAGCCAGAGCATCCAAACAGCAAACCAGAATGCCCGGGGCACTGCTGCTGATATGATGAATATGGAACAGGGAAAGAGTTCCACCAATATCTGCTGGTGAGCCAGAATTTTATATAGGCACAAAATAATGTACTAGATGCACACGGCTGTTAACCCCAAGGGTATGTGAACATTGGCAGATAAGGCGGCTTAATTTTTAACATGTAAAAAATAAATTTTCAGGAAGAATTTTAATGGAAAAATTAGGAAATAAAAATTGACCAACAGTTTTCTCAGTGCGATGCAACTGATTAAATAGTAGTCAATTTAGGGGAAAGCAAAGCTGGGATTGGGTCCCTCAAATTTGACCTAACCAGCAAATTATTTGGGAATGGGCAGGTTAGTTCCTTGGAAACCATCATCACAAAATTTGGCGGTGGGCCAAGTCACTGTCAGTTCAACCTCAAATGCCCAAACTGAAGCTTGACTGCATTTCCAATGATTAGCGCAACAGCATCTGGCCTGACAAGCAGCAGGAATCCCCCAATGCCACCCCACATAGGGGTGGGCCCATTTGGTTGGGAACAGGTTCAGGATGCCCAACCCGCCTGTGCTCAGTTGCTGGGCTATTCATTCAGTCAATGGCATTGCATCAGGTGCAATGCCAGATTTGTCAACAGGAAGCTGCCCATTGAGAGTGATGTCTGCCAGATTTGGGAGGGGAGAGACTTTTCCGATCGTCATGTTAATCAAATCACAACTGTCAGTCATTCTGGCCAATAGATCAGTCTTCATACCTTTTTGACCATTTAAAATCTGAGCATCAGGCGGATTGCCACTCAAATTGGTTATGATCAATTTTATTTCAGTGATCTCAGTGCAGATTTCACTGATTCCTTGTAACAGTTCTGCTGAGGTTAGTTTTAGTACTGGAAACGGAATCCAAAGTGGGAGAGCTGTTACCCAGCGCTCATCTACTACGTGAGCGAGATTGCCCTGAGTAATGAGGGGTACAGCCATCCTTTTCGGTGCCTTCTTACTTGGAAATGGGATAATGGCCCAGTCAACACCCAAAGGACGTTCTCTGGGACTTACAGTTATACATGATAATAAAGACAAAGCAGTTGACGTCAGTGTTTTTAAATAAAAAAAAAAACAGAGGAAAGATTTATTGAGATCATGCACAACGCTGCTTCATACACTGATTGGACGTTTTTCCTTGAAGCTTCTGGTGGCAATGAAAACGTAAGCAAATATTTTTTTGCTGTCCACAGTGAGGAGCAAAAAGAACATTACTATATTAGTTGCTTCTTCAGTTGTTGTAGTTAACCTTCTTGATGAAGGAAAGACATCTCAATTTTTAAGTGTCTTGACTGGCCACAGTGATGATCAAATAGACCATTGCTATATCAATTGCTTCTTCAATTGTTGCAGTTACCTTATTTGCAAAGGCAAGACAACTCAATTTGACTTTAAGCTTTTTAATCTGAAAACTCTGATTCTGCAATTTGTATTAAAATCTATGCAAAGTTACATAGCTCAAGTTCTTTAGATACCAAACTATTGTGTGTAATGAGTGCATTATGGACAACAAGTGAGGAGTAAGGCTCTGTATAAGAAAGTTCAGGACATCAGAAGCCACAACCGTCAAATGGGTGAAGTGATGGTGCAGTTTTGATAAATTCAAACAGATCTTTCAGTAGTATCAAGGGGGACACGTCTAGATGAGGTTGAGGCCTGACTTAAATAATCCATATTAAGCAAAAGTTAAATTCCTGTTCTTGACAGTCAACATGCATTTCCACCTATAGGGCAGCTTGAGGTAAGAGGAGTTTTACAGCTTACTTTTCAAAAAATTTATGGAAAGCTATCTGAGGAGATGGAAGAATATACAATATCAAAAGATTTTGATATATTTGGAGGGATCTGAACAGCTGAAGTAAAAGAATAACTAAAACATTTTTCAGTTTAAGGATTATTGCGCTTCTTGACTGAGAACTAAACTATACTCACTTATAAACCTGACTTGGATAAGAGTATTAACAATGCCCTATGTAAGAAATTGCCAACTGAGCATATGAGGTATGAATTAGTGAGCAATGCTGTGGAGGTTGAGGATGCTATACACTATTTGTAGAGTTCCTGTATACCTTCAAAATACTAGGAGTACTACCTCATGTCTCCTAACATAAGGTTGGTTTTCCAATAATGCTTTTAAAGTCAGGGGCTTGGACCCGTTGGTCTAATTTTGGTAGCTATCTATAATATAGTACACCAAATATTTGGGTCTATTATGATGAGGAAACTAGATGTGTCTGAGAATAGGAATTGGAGGGTGTGTTGATAAGGAATTTTAAACAGATAAAGTTTTTGTAGGTAGCAGTTGGATAGGAGCTTAGTGGAGGAGGGGTGGTAAATCAGTACTAATATATTTTGTAAGTAAAATAATAGTCATTGAATTTCAAAGATATATCTATTGACTGCAAAGGTTTAGTAATAATGTCGCTCCTAATTTTTATAACTACTTGGACTAAATCAAGATAATTATGTAGTAAAAGTGGTACTATATTTCAAAGCTCTAGGTATTACCACTTGCACATGATTCAAATATAGTAATGATTATATCAAACTCAATGCAGTTGAGTTTATAAATTAATGATTGACTTAATATCTTTTAATTAATTTTAGTATGCGATTTTTTGACCCAACCTCACTGCAATTAAGATTTGGTAACAGATTAAATAGTTTAACTTCACCACATAATTTTTTTATTTTATAGATAATATCTGAAATCTCATGAATAACAATAATGTCATAATTTGCCCTAACATAAACCCTCACTAGGGCTGAAAATACTAGAAAGTCCTTCTTTTTACATGCCCTTTGTCAGGATTCCTACCCAAATGGCAGGCTTGGATGCGTCAAATGTCAGGATTGATCCTGAACTGACCAAAAAGACCAAACTTCTGTTAGGGATAATCCTTGATGAAAGTTGACAATTATTGAAGTCGGAGATCAAGATTGATTCGATAAAAATGCCCAAATTTCTGTTGGGCACAATCTCCAACAAAAGTTGACCATTATTGAAGTCAGAGCTCAACTCTGATTGACACAATTGAATCATGCTTCATCAGATCTAACCAACCTCAGGGTTCAAACCCAAGCCACAAGATGAGCATGAGAAATTCAATCAAGATAATTGGGCTTTTACCAAATCCCTGATTCATTAATTTTACTAGATCTAGGCTTGGGTTGCTTAGATTTCCCTGAAACACTCCCTCATTACCCTTATATAGCTGGTATCAAGCTAATAAACCTTATTCTTTTCCTCTCCTTTTCACAATTCTAAGTTAAAATTGATATATTTTTACTAGGAATTGCCTCACCAACGTAGTATCTGGAGTAAGACTTCTCAACCAGAGAAGCAAAAAACAGGCAACCCAACACCATGAAACTTTGGGTCCCCCAGCCTAAAAATATTGAGGGATATGAGGTATTACACCCATGGTCCTGACAAAACTGGTGATCCTGCCAGGGATACCCCAAGTTCACAAAGAAAAATAACAAATTAAAAAACCCAAATATGAACAATAAGAATCCAGCGTCTGATCTTATTTTAGATCAAGAATGTCTTAAACTCTTGGATAATTTCCCTGCTATGATGCATGGGATGAAGCAACGAATTTCCATCCTTAAGCAGCACCAACTTTAACTTTGAGATGCGACTACTGAGCTCAAAAGTGAAATTTGGCAGTTATTCCTTTTTGTTGCCACCAAACCAGCTCTTCTTGCCACCCACAATCAGGTAGACTGAATAATTGAGGATATCAATACCTTACAAAATAAAGTGGACGCCCTCCATCCTTTCAAAACGTCCAGCAATAACAGTTCCTCTTTAGGTGAAAATGGTCCTCATATGTCAATAAGCATTGCTTAATCATCAACTCTCCCCTGTGGCATGTTCAAACCGCCGTTGAAAGAGAAGTATGATCCAGGCGAAGAAAGCATTTTCTCTTTCTTTATTTTATTATGAAAACGCTATGGAAGAAGCCACTGATACCCAGAGACTTAAACACCTAAATAAACCGCCTTAGTCGCATGGCTCAGGACATTATAATCCCCCATCTGATGCATTTCCATGCTTGGACTGATGCCAAGACTGCCTTGCTTCAGGAACTTGGGAGTAAATTAACCTTAAACTCAAAACAGACCTTTATGGGTATCATCCTTAATCAGGGGGAAACTCTCAGCAAATTTTCCCACCGTTTTTAACTCAAATCACAAACTCTGGTTGCAGGAGTTCATCTTACGTTAGACGATGCCATCACCACTGTGTTGTCAGCATTTAAAAGTATGCCTATTATTGTAATTTATCTTAAAGCGGTAAATTCTGACTTAACGTCCCTCCTCCATATTAAAGAGGCTATATTGGAAATTTTGGGCCAACTACATAAACCGTGGGCCACCTCATCTTAACACCAATAAGCCCCAGTCCCAATTATTGGCCGTTACACCCCTGAGTCGCCTACACCTGAATTATACTGCACTCATTGCAGAAGAAACAACCACACTGTAGCTGACTGCTGCATCCTTCAACGTAAGTCAGTAAAAGATCATTAAGTTTAGGGAAAGAGGCTCCCTATGCTGACAGAAAAAAGCGCCTCAAGACCCTTTTTCTAGCTCTAGCTCTATCCCCAGCGCTTCAGGTTGTTTTTTGTTAGCTGCCCATGAAGAAGTTGACGTACTCTTTTCTATCCAAGGAAATAAACACCTCCCACTCTCTTACTTTTATGTTGGTCAGTTATCCCAACAAAGTTTGACACTACCTCTTCTATGGAAAGTCAAGCGCTGGTAGATAAAACGTTCAAATGCATTTAACAGCCCCGAGCTTAGTCATGGCAGGATCCTCCACTTGCTTCATTGCAAATCCCTACCAACAGTCTACTAGCTGTTAATTCCCAGTTCAGATCCATGGTAATTCGAGTTGAGGTAGTAGTACATAGGGTTAAAGTCCTGGAAATAATTGATAACAGCTCACCGGTTACCATTATTTCCATCCTACTTATCCAAAAGATAAAAATGGCTCCTGACTTGATTCATGAGGCTGAATATGGAACAGCAGGTAGTCAGTCTACTAATGCAATTGGAGCATATTCTTCCGTGCCCTTTTGCTTCAGGAAACTTTTAATTACTGCCAAAGCCATATTGTTTGAAAACAATACTTATAAGTTGCTTATTGGGGCCCAACTGATGCGGTAGTTTAACTGCATCATCAACCACAAGGAAAACACCTATCCTTAATAGGGTATCAGATTCTATTAATATTTGGACTTTCCATCAAAAATTAAAGGAGCCCCAAAAAATGGGCATGCTTCCTTGAATACCCATCCCCCCCTTTGTAAAATTTGAGTACCAGGTCTTAAGAAAAAAACCAAGTTACCCCTGGAGGCTGTGGATGTTGAAGAGAGGATCCCTATGTATGCCCATCATCCTATCACAATACCCCCAGGCTCACAAGTTATTGTGGATATGGTGATCATGATTCAAATCCCTCCTAACCAAGATTTGGAACTAAGTGGCCACCTGAACCTGACAATCAAAGTAGCGTTGACCTGCCCTGGGATTTTGGATCCTGCTAACGGGAGATCTATATTATTTTATTAGATAATCTAATGGATCAAACCCTCCTAGTTCCTTGGTATGCCCCTATTGCTTATGTGAAACTATGCCCTATCAAAAATATCACTGATGTGAGTTGTTTTTCTCGTTACAAGATCTAGGTCTGACCCCTACCTACCATAGCTCTGGTTGAAAGTAGAATTGTTAACAATCTCACCCCTAATGAGTGACAGAACGTCGAAGACCTCCTTGAGGGGTATTGCATAAAATTTCCTCAGGACTAAGTGATTATGGAAAGGTGTCCAGGGTAATTTCAACAAATCGAGACTGAGGCTCACCCTCCATTCAAATCTTGGCAATACAGAAAATCTAAAGTCGAGGAAGCTCAAGTGGCCCTAGAGCTAAAGTAACTATTGGAAGCTGGGTTACCCATGTCTTCTAAAAGCCCGTAGGCTTCTCCACTTCTATTAATTCAAAAGAAGGATGGTGGTCACCATGCTTTCATGGATTATCGCCGCCTCAAGTCGATAACCAGGAAAGACAGCTATCCATTGCCATGTATAAATGACTCTTTGAGCTTGATGTCAGGCTCCCATTATTTTTCAGCTATGTATCTCGCCAGCGGGTATTGGAAAGTTGCTCTATCAACGGAGGATTGGGAAAAATGCGCCCTCATCTCAAGTGAAGGATTGTTTAAGCCCACTTGAATGCATCAGTGGTTATGTAATGCCCCTGATACCTTCCAACGCGCCATGGACGGACTTTTAGGTGATTTAAAACGTTCTTGTGTGTTAGTTTATCTTGACAATATTACCGCTTTTTTGAGAGCCTTTATCAAATACATAGATCATCTCAGACGAGATTTCCAGCGGTTAAGGCAAGCCTCATTAAAAAATAAAGCCGTCCAAATGCTCCTTCTTTTAAAATGAAATGGATTTCTTAGGCCATAAGGTAGGTAAAGCTGGAATATACCTGATGGATGACAAGGTCCTGGCCATTTCCAAAATGTCCCCCCTAAATCCCTACAAGATGTACAAGTTTTCCTAGGGATGGTGGGATATTATCACCAGTTAATCCCCCACTTTGCTGACACCTCCGAGCCTCTTGTATATTTATTGAAGAAAGGGGTACCTTAACAGTGCAAAGAAGAGCAAAAACAGGCCTTGATCTATTATTCATCTATATCTCACTCTCCAGTACTTATACATCCCAACTTTGATAAGCCTTTTCTCCTTTTTTACCAATTCTAATTATATAGCCAACAGAGTCATCATATCACAGCATGATGAAGACTTGGTAGACCATCCTATTGACTACTATAGCAAAACTCTAACCAGAGCTGAATGCAACTATAGCGGTATGGAATGAAAATGCTTGGCAGTATTATTGTCTATTAAACATTTCCAACCTTATCTATATGGGAAACATTTCACTATAATTACTGGTCATGCTTCCCTGCGATAGCTACAGCAAATAAAGGACCCTGATGGGAGGTTATTTTGATGGGCGTTAAAACTTCAAAATTACGATTTTTTCTTTATCCACCAAACATGGCCAAACTATCAAAATTCAGATTGCCTATCTTGGCTTCCCTTTTTAACTTTAACTGCCCCTGAGGAGGATTGACTTTACGACCTCCTAACTCAACTGCACTTATGGAAAGATGAATCCCCAGCCATTCAAAAAGAATTAGCAAAAAAACTGGCGGGTCTAGAAGTCAAAAATGACAAACTATTCAAACTTGTGTCTAAAGAATGGGTGCCTTATTTAAGACCATAAGCTTGAACTGACATCACAATAGAGGTACATTGGCAAGTCAGCCACACAGGAGTTTGGAAAACTTACCAGTGACTTAATACTTAATGTTACTTAGAAGTAATGATTGTTACAATCCAAGATGAATTGGAGTCCTGCCTGGTATGCCAAAACCAAGACGGACCTAATCCCCAGTCACAACATCCTGTGGTTCCACCCTGTGAACCCTTCCATACTATAAGCATTGATGTTGTGGGACCTCTCCCTAGAGCCTCTAATGGTCACCAGTTCCTCCTCCTGGCCGCCAATCATTTAATTAAGTGGATTGAAGCTGTATCGCTACCTTACATTTCTTCAAAAGCTACCGCCGCCTTCTTCTATAATCAGATTATCAATCAGCATGGTTGCCCTCACATAATGTTCTCTGACAATGGGCAAAATTTCCAATCATCTCTGGTGTATGATTTGGCCGAGCTGATGGGATCCACCCAGGTATTTTCCACTCCCTACTATCCTTCCATCAACGAAATGGTGGAGTGGGCGAATGGTACTCTAATGGCCACTCTTCAGAAAATGGTCATGACTGACCCTCTGCACTGGCCCCAATATTTGCCTAGTGAAATTCTGGCCTATCAAATAAGCTATCAACAAAAAATTAAGATGTTGCCCTTTCAGGCTTTGTATGGGCAAAATCCCCAGTTGCCCTTCAGAGTGCAGGTCATGTTAGATCAGACATCCTCTGATGCCCCTGAAGTTACTATGCGAAGCATTGCCAATTAAATCATCCAACTCCAATCTCTAGCTTCTAAGAACTTATAAGCTACAACCAGTAGAGAAACTAACCAATTTAATGATAAGCATGACCCCCCTGCACTCCTTCCAGCTGGGTGACCTAACTCTTTTCTACCATCAGCCTGGAGGTTGTGACAATAAATTAGGAACCAACTGTTTGGGCCCATACAAGGGCATTTATAAGCAGTGCAATGAACACTCAATAGTAGAGGTCATTCATGGTACAGTAGTAAACTGCATCCATAGTTACTTCCTTCATCCATTTTCCCCCCTGCGCCAAGATCTAGAGGGAGGTATTGTCAGGATTCCTACTCAAATGGCAGATTTGGATGCATCAGATGTTGGGAATCAATACCAAACCAACCAAAATTCCCAAACTTCTGATGAGGACAATCCCCAATGAAAGTTGACAATTATTGAAGTTAGAGTTTAATACCAATTCAAGTAAAATGCTTAAACTTTTGTCAGGCACAATCCCTGACAAAAGTTGACCTTTATCCAAGTTGGAGCTCAACCACAACCAACATGGTCAAATCATGCTTCCTTGGATCTAATTAACCTTGGGGAACAAACCTGAGCCATAATACGAGCATGAAAAATCAACCAAGATAATTGGGCTTTTACTGAATCCCCAATTTGTTTGTTTTTTAGATCTAGTCTTGGGTTGCTTAGATTTCCCTGAAACACTCCCTCATTACCCTTATATAGCTGGTATTAAGCTAATAAACCTTATTCTTTTCCTCTCCTTTTCACAATTCTAAGTTAAAATTGATATATTTTTACTAGGAATTGCCTCACCAACGTAGTATCTGGAGTAAGACTTCTCAACCAGAGAAGCAAAAAACAGGCAACCCAACACCATGAAACTTTGGGTCCCCCAGCCTAAAAATATTGAGGGATATGAGGTATTACACCCATGGTCCCAACACCATTAACAAATCCCCACATCCTTCAGGTTCTCTACCAGCATTCAAGTTTTATTTAGCTTGGTACCAAGATCACTTGACTAGTTATTTTACTTACATTATATTTCTATCTTCCTGATATGATTTCTACTCATGCACAGGACAGGAGCTTTTGATAAGAGGGGGCTGTCTCTATAACCTTTTAATGGGGTAGGGAACGTCTATCATTTTAAACGGATGGGACTGGTGGAACAGGTCATGGATCTTCCAATAATTAAGTAGACAAACTATATAAGCCACCTTCCCTATAGATTTGATTACTTGTTAGGACCCATGTGTCAATGGGCAAGCTTGTGACATGATAAATATAATGGTATACTTGGGCAAGTAAATAGACTTCACTTTAAACTTTCAACTGTTTCTTGGATATACGGTTCCTGACTGTGAAGTCCTTATAGGCTTGTATATCTTACCTCATATTGGCTAAGCATAACGCCTACTCCTGATGGATTTCACCATAAAACCCCAATCCTGTTAAGATATATGCTTTTATAGCAATCAATGGTTCCTAATGAACATCATTTTATAATTATCCTCAAAAGGCGAGATACCAGTAGAGGAGAAAGCTAAGGTTGTTGTGCCAAAATTGTGCAATTGGAAACAGATCAACCCAATTATTTGTTCTGTAATTGCATGATATCTTAGTTACAGCTATAGAACCTTTTTGACCCTCTCAGTATGTCTTATAATATGGTAATGGTATGCGGTAGACAAACATCCCTTATATCTGAAGTCTGAGAGAAATTGCTTCAAAAATTCGTTATAAACTAATTCACTTTAGTCTAAGATAAACTCTACAATGGTGACTTGTTGGAGGAAAATATGATTTATAAACAATCAGGACTTCCCTTTTTCAGTTACATTTGTACTTGTAGGTATGGAAAAACTACCTTGGTAAACCTAGTAGCAACTACCAGAACCTCATTGTGCTCTGGGAGAGTGTTAACTACACTATGAAATCGATAGATATCTATTCCCATAGATTTTGTGCAACTTCTAGTGGCTTCAACCGTCCTTAATGATGAACTCTATGAGCCTTAGTCTGTATGTATGTCTCACATCAACCAAGTAGTTTGCTACACCAATAATCAGGCTAGGCCCTTGGAAGGTATATATAATGAGATGCGAATCTTATATACTTTCATAATGTTCAGCCTATGCCACAAAGGATGATAATGTATAATATATAGCTGCTTTTCTTCTTTTGGCACAAAGGTGAATTTTCCAATATTATTTAGTTTTCTATCAGATATCTTCTCTTGTTACATGTAATACCAGACTTGGATGACTTCATTATGTACTCCTTGAAAAATGTGTCATGATCCTGAACCTGCAAAATTTTATTACCTCATCCAACAAGTCTAGATGAGAAATTAAGACATTAGAGTGGTTTGTCTTCAGTAACGTATGTTTGATACTCTCAGAAATCTTTTTATTGGCAAGCATCATTTCAGGCATATGGCTCAAGAAATCAGAACCACTTGCTTTTCTAATTTTTTAACCAACAACCAAGTTGTATTACTTTATAGTAAAGGACTACATGGCTTGCTGCTGGTTTAACAGTTTCAGGGTGAAGAAATATTGAATTTATTGGCTCCATCATAATCATATATAGTGCTTGTCCACACAGGTATTGATACCAGTGCTTCAACGCTTTTTGATAGTTAGCTTCCTTAGCATAAATATGTAGTTGCATCCTGCTGGTATAAACCACTTAGGATAATATGCCAAGCCATTCAGCCTACATTCATCCCCTTCATTAAACTAAACTATCAAGCGTGAGACCATAAGCGTCAGTTTCCTTATGAAAAAGCTTCTTATATTCAAACATAGCCAACACAGGAGCAGAAACAAAAGTTTTCATGAGGCAAGAAAAAATTATTGATGCCAAGTTCTACTTGAAAGACACAGTCTGAATTAGATGGGTCAGGGGCAATGCTCTGGAAGAAAAGACATTTAAGAAATCCTGGCAGAATTATAATGAGCTTAAAAAACTGCGTATGTCTTTTCAGCAGGCAGGCGTTGGCTATTACTTGATTGCTTTCATTCTGCTAGGCGCCAAAATAAACCTGTTATCCACAGAATAAACTATGAAATCAACTTCCTAATGTGCAAACTCACAATTTGATAGCTTTACATGCAAGTGGACCTCTCCAACCATTATATACCAAGTTCAAGTACAGTAAGTTTCTCATGCATCTTGCTTTAAATCAAGATTTCATCAAGGTAAACTATGGAGAAATGATCAATGTAGCCACCAAGCGCTGTATTGATATTTTGTGGAATGTGCTAGTTGCAAATCACAACCAAAACTACATGATCGTATATTCAAACCTCCAAATTGCGTCTTAAATGCTATTTACCAATTATTTTATCACTTTATGCGTATCTGATTTAATGCGTTCTTTATGTCAACTTTAGAGAATATTGTGGTCCATACAACTGGTTGCGCAGTTGAACATTTTCAGGTAAGGGATATCAGTTCTCATAATAATCAAATTGATCTTCTGGTAATTTACACATGGCTATAATCCATGTCTTTATTGAAAACAAACAACGAGGATGATGAATAGGGAAAGCAGGACACCTATATAAACCTTTTCTAATTAAAATGTCCAGGTATTATGCAGTAAAGTCAGATTCTGTTGATTAGAACTTGAATTCTTGTGTACCTTGATTCCCATATTGTAAATCAATGGTGTGATTAAAGAGTCCATGTTTTGGTGTAACAGGCTGAAGCCCGCTACATTAACCAAAAAAATTGGAAGGGCTTGGCGGAGCTAAAAACAAAAACTTGGGCTTTGACTTTTTACTGTTTTCTTTAGTATAAGAAACTAGACATGAAATGAAGTAAAAAAAACTTGATAGAGATTCCAATAATGGGTTCTCTTGGATTTCAGGAGATTTTTATAACAAGTGTCAGTAAAATCTGATGCATGAGGAGTGAAATGAGCCCAGGAATAGTGTAATTTCTGGCCGCTCCATCATATTAAAGACTTAACTTATTGAAATAGTTGGGCTTAACCAAAAAGTCCACCATTACACACTGATGGGAGTTTCACCAAGCTATGGAAGCATAATGTGCCCAAATTTGAGTCTTACTTAACTGTAGATGCCACAATTTGCTAAAATAGATTGTGACAACTGTTAGTTGCCTAGCCTCCTTTTCTCCTTACAGTGAAGTCCATTTTGAGATTTACTTAGAGTTCCTTTCTTTTCAAGGTTTCAATGGCCCCTTGAATCATCTTGTGGATTTTTTTAAGCTTTTGTAAAATGGGCAGACTCAATGAGTTCAATCTTTGACTAAATTATGATAAAAATTCTTCCATAATTAACCTGGAGTCTAGATTCTGTCTGATAAGGAAACTCAAGAGTTACCAGATGTGGTGAACTACGTAGGATCTAAACTCAACCTTAATAGAACTCTCTTCAACTTTATTTCAACATAACCTGAACAACAGAAAGTTACATACTTTCAACCATTTCCCAGGATTACTTTCATTGAGGTTTTCCTAATGTGTAAGACCAAATTTTTACTGCATGCTCTGAGATGAAGTTACATGAAGACCCACCATCCAAAAAAACATTTTCTTAACCCATTTTCTCAACATCTGAATTCACATTTACTACTGGAGAAAACTACACAAATCTTTAATGAGAAAAAGAGAGACTGTATGTTTTTCTTTTGTGTGATGCTTATGAACTTGGCGTTCTTCTGATCCACTAAATTTCAGTACATGAATCTTGGTGATCCTTTAAACTTTTAAAGTTAGTGTGATAGGGTGATATATGATCAACTTTGCAAGGTGGCTAATCAATCCATGAAAGAAATAAAATATTCACAACTCCTTGTCCAATATGACATTATAAAATTCTCTAGGAACTTTCACATGTAATCCGCAAGTGTAAGACCTTATTTGTCAGAATTTTATTGTATTCACCTTGCTTGCTCTTTAGTACTGGAAGGATTTGCAGCCTTTAAAATCTGGTGCTTGACTGAATATTTTTCTTTGAAAAATTCCTCCTAATCTATTAGAAACTGAATGAACCTCATCATTGCATCTTCAGTGAGTTGCAAACCCACTGCTAGCATTTTATGAGTACCTTTCACTTAAATCTTGGAGTAGGCTTTAACCTTACCTTTTAATAAAGAGAAGACTTCTTTTATTACAACAGGTTCATTTTAAGAAAGGGATTTATGCTAAAGAGCAATGAGTGCATGGTTAGCCATAATTGCCATCTGCACCTTCAAGGGCTCTACTCCTTCTTTAGAACTTCCACATTGTGGAACTAAATATTAAACATCATCAATATAAGTAATAAGTACATCTTTAAGACTCAGTGACATTGGCATTTTATTAAAAAACCATATAGAGGGGTGAATATGATAAAATTGGGCGGCTAAAATGTCAGAGACTGGAGTACCATTGCCCTATTTTAAGGTATTTGAAAATGGGCTAGTATACTGAGGTTTTGGGTCAGTATGATGTGGACACTATTTACCCAAGGATAAGAACCGGAAGGTAGGCTGCTGATGGATCTAACAAAAGGTAGAGTTTTTGTAGGAAAGGGTGTTTGACTTTTCATTAGATGCTGTGGTGGTAGAAAAAAGTTGACATATCTTCAGTAGTTAAATTGATAATGTTTGTAACTTAAAGATTTATACAATTTGACCTCAAAAGATTAAAGAATGATTTGCACCAGATATGCAAACATCTTGGCTCCCATATCTCAAGATAACTAAAGTTTTGAAGTAGTCTTATTCTTTTTTCAAAGTTTCTGGAATCACTACTTTCACATAATTTGAAAGGTAGTAGTTGTTGTCACAATCTTATTGCAATCAAGTTTGATACATGATTAATTGAATTATTTACCACAAAATAAGTTTTAATGGGAAGTTAAATAACTCATTTCATTTACGGTCTGATATGCAGCTATAAAAAATCACTAAATTATATAAGATGTTGATTTGTCAATATCTGGAATTTTATGTTCTTAATAATTTCAGACTTTGCCCTAACAATCACGCGACCTTAACTCTCCAAACCTGTGTTGAAGAAGCTAGGCTTCAAGTAGAGGCTCTTTTCAGGAACATCTTTGATGTCACATTATCAATAGGTGTTGATCAGGAAGAGCTTAACTTTATACCACTACAATTCTCTGATTCCATTATACTACCCTTTTTAAATCAAAGGTTTGAATTTCCATTTTAATGTCTGCTATGTTATGACTATAAACAAACAATAAGGCAGAGTTAGAAAGCGGCTGTCATGGATCTGAGAAATAAAGTTTCTCTATGGACAATTGTATGTGGCATGCTCCATAGTCAGTCTCCTAATATCCTGGTCATCCTCTCGCTTGTGAGAAAAAGCAGTGATATAGTTTATAGGGAAGTCATCAACCATTAACTGAAGGAAAACATCTAACAGTCATTTGGTAAGAAAAGCATCTGACTGACTATTTATATCTATATGCCAGGGGGTGGATATGAGAACAAAAAGATTTGGGCCAACAATATGAAAATTCATAATTATATAGCTGACTAGCTATATTTATAACACAACCCTGCAATTGTTCTGCTTTGTAATTTTTGACAAATTGATTCCTATGTATGTTTGTGCACTGAATCCAAAAATAACTTTGGTTTCTTTTCAGCACGTCAGAATTATCGCAAATCACAATTTTCTAAATGTAGTATATGTCAAAAAATACCACAAATATGAGACTTAATGACATAGTGAAATAGGTTTTTTTGTATAAAGCATATTATTTTGCGGCTTATAATAGGCATAATATGATAGAGTATAGAAATATAGAAAATAAAAAACTCACGATTTAGTCGTTGTGTTGACATCTTTTTGGACCAGCCATACTCTGTTTCAGTATTTTCCATGAATGTGCTTTTCTGTGATCATATCAGTGCAACATCCAGCAAAAGTCCTCCATCATTGTAGTATTTCATCTTCCTTAGTGATGCTTTTCTCATTCTTTGATGTCCTGATAGTATCTCTGACTCATCTCTTCAATAATAGCACCCAGATTCTCAGTTGAGTAGTACAAATGTGAATGTAGGAAATAAACCTTCAAACTCATGGAACATCCTAAATTTGGGTACTTCTGCAGCATATCTTAACGACAGACTTGAAATTTGGATCAGTCTTGTTGCCCAGAAACTTGATTACTATGTCTTTAAAGGCGACCCAGGCTTCTTTTTCTGCAACTTCCATTTTTTTCAAAATTCCTTCTTTTTCAAAGTTTTCTAATGTCCAGACCCATAAAGACACCCTCTTTTAGTTTTTCAGTTGACAAGGCTGGAAATTTGTTACAAATGTACTGGAAACATTTACCATCTTTTGGTAAGGCATTCACAAATTGCTTCATCAAGCCTAATTTAATATGTAGAGGTGTAAGGAGAACTTTCATCAACTTGATGAGAGGTCTTTGGAGCACATTTCTACTCCAGGTTCCAATGAAGCTCGTTGTGGCCAATATTTCTGTTTCCAATGATTTTTCCTATCTCTTCATCACACTTGCATAAAAATCAAGGAACTTTATGTGTCCACCTTGCTATACAAGGATCATATATATTACTTTGAGATCACCAACCATGATCCACTTATAACCGTCAAACTTATTTTTTGGAGAACAAATTTTAAATCGTCATATGGTTCTTTTAAGTCTACAGAATGCCCTATGGGTATTGACGCATACCTGTTTCCATTGGGAAGCAGTACAACTTTAAGGCATCTTTTCAACAAATCGATGAATAGTCTTTAATCAGTGCTTTTGTATGGAATGTTGAATGTCTTAAACAGTCCAAAAACGTATTTCAGAATAAAAAGTCTCGTTTATCTGAAAAGTATGGAATAAAATATTTTTCTCTGTACCTGAACCAGGAAAATATAGCGCCAGCTGCAAGAAAATTATCATAATTAAGCCGTGAACCAAGAAATTCTGAAGCCTCTTTGGTCAGATGTAAGTTTCAAATCAAATTGTTCAGTTCAGTTTGTTTAAATGGTTGTGGAGCAGAAATGCAAGATTTTTACTCCTCTTCATTATCTTTGGTAACTTCACTTGATTTAATTTCTGAACCATCAACTTCAGGTAAATGTACTGGTTTCATAGGCACTGGTATGTCTGGACCATGAGGGGTAGGATGTAAAGCCAATGCAGATCTGGATAGACAATGTTCTTTTTATTCTTTATATTAAAACTGTGAACACCGGTTGAACAAAAGTAACAATCATCACTATGATTTTGCAGCTCTTTCCAGATCATTAAAAAGCCAAATCTGAAAGTATGTTGTTCATCCTTTGACCACTGTCTCAGTCCTTCAACACACATATAGCAAACATAGTGGGGTGCCCAAGTTTTGTCTTGATCTCCTAATTTTACATTAAAATATGCAAGATACACTTGCCGCACAAGTGATGTTTTATTTCTTTTTTTACCTTGACACTATTAACTCACCACAAATGTAAAAAAAGGAATCTGAAGACTTTTTACAGCCTCTTGACGCCATTTCAAACACTGTATGTTTGCTTTTTAGAATATATCCGCTGACACAAACACTTTTGATTGTGGGGGATACATACCAAAAGTTTCTCCAACACTGACAATTGAGATGTACAACACGTTTAATGACAAAAGATTTGCTATCTTCTGCTTTTTGATGTCAACAATTCATTTTCATCATAAACTGACAGATGGCAGCATTTCAAAAGTACTAAATCTTTCAGTACATCTTATATCTGTGACTTCTTTTGATATATAACACATTTGGCTGATCCAAAAAGATGTCAACACAACGACTAAAATCGTGAGTTTTTTATTTTCTATATTTCTATATTCTATTATATTATGTCTATTAAAGCTGTAAAAATAATATGATTTATACAAAGCAAACCTATTTCACTCTGTCATTAAGTCTCATATTTGTGATATTTTTTGACATATACTACATTTGGCAGATTGCAATCTGCAAAAATTTCTGACAGGATGGAAAGAAACTAAGGTCATTTTTGGATTCAGCGCACAAACATACATAAGAATCCAACATCAAAACTTGAAAAGCATTATGTAACCAAAAAAATGCAGGCTTGTGCTATTTAGTGTAGTCTTATTCATAGAACACTCAATCATATCAACTCATTTGCTTTATTTATATTATCTATAATAAGAGCTACTAATTTTCTAAATTTACCTATTTTCTCAAATAACCTTATTGTCAGGGCAATGGCAGATAAAGTTTAGACTTGTCTGTCAGTTGGGATGCAGAAGCACTCAAAAGACGAGCCAGAATTCCATAGGCTTTGCTGTACAACCAATGTTTAAGTGTACGGGGATATGAGTGAAAATGGGGTGCCAACGGGCCAAAGATATAAAGGACAACCTGGCGAGAAACCAGGATATTGCAGCCCCTGGGCCAATATGCATGGCTTAAGGGATTTTGAGATCCAGTGAAAATTCTAGAAAGTTTTTGGCACAATAAGTTCAAGTGACTAAGGTGGGTATCAGAATTAAAAATAAGAGTGAAACAGCCCTATCAATACTTAGGCCGCGGGGCCAAATTGTATTTGTCATGGGGGTTCAGCAAGAGAAAATTTGAACTTAATTAGATAAATTTGAGTGTGGGAAGATTTTTATTGAAGATAAAAATTAAGAATCAACCATCAATTTTCTAAGTGTATTACGAATGCTTAGATAGATGATCAATTATGTAGAATAGCTTAGGAGAGTATGGGGTTGGGGCCCTCAAGATTAGGCTTAACCAGCAAACTTTGAGCAAGAGGGGGAGAATGAAATTTATTTTATACCAACTTTAAAAAGTATCAATTGCAGACTGAGTTGCTTTTGATTCAACCATGGATGCCCAAAAATGTCACTTTTCTTTTGTTCTGACAATTGGAGTGATGGCGTCTCGTAATGGGCAGTGAGAATCTCTAAAAACCACCCCACATTGGGGTGGTCCTTTGAGGTTGGGAATGGGTTTGGGACTCCCAACCCACCCACACCTGGTCACTTCAACGTCCGTTTACCCAAGCAAAAAGTTTCAAATGAGAATTTTAATGCTTTCAGTGAGGGTTTTGAACTGGCAGCAACATTTTCTGGTATCCCAATGCTAACAGTGAGCTCTTCTATATATTTGACACTAGATGCTTTATTTGCCAAAAGTACATCCCATCAGTCTTTGTTGCCAATAGTTTGGAGCTATCAGGCCTTGGTGCCAAAGGCTTGTTGCCATTGACTTCATTTGAACTTTTCATCCCATAAGAATGATGACTCTCTTATAGATATGCACAAGTCTTTTAATTTGTAGTATTAATTTATCTGAATTTGGTACTAGGACTGGTGGTGAGGTCCTTAAAGTAAGCAATTATATATCACTTGTCCATCATGTGGGTGAGGTCACCCTGGGAGATAAGAAGGGCAGCTGGCCTTCTTAGACCCTTTTTGATTGAAACAAGAATGCCACTCAGTCCAGGTGGAGGGGGCGCTCCCCCAGACTTACATTATTCTTCCCCTTTCCCAAAGTGGAGCCACCACTGGGGAATAGAGCGAGGGCCACATTCTTATGGGCCTTGGGCAACTTAATTGCCTTTAGTGTAGCGATTTTTGGGGGAGGACAGGAAGCATCTGGGTGGGTGGCTTGGAAAGCCTTAACAAGCTCCAAGCAGTTGACACAGTCCCAAGCACCATCCCAGCTATTATCATAGGTTGGATATTCTTTTCACGCGATTAAACATTGAAATAAGCAGCATTATTGGAGGGAAGCCAGGATGCCCTCTACTTCAGCTTCCTCTGCGCCCTCAATAATGATGGGCTCTGGGTTTGATGGAATTGCCACCTTGAATGGGGACAGCTGTGAGACATGTAAGACTGGATGTTGTTTCTAGTGGGGAGGCAATTTTAAATGGAAGGCATCATTTCCCAAATCTTCTTCCACCAGATGGGGGTCTGAGCGCTTACTTGCAAACTTATGCAATGGTACCTGCATGTGCATGTGGTGCGTGTTCAGAATAACATGTGATCCTTCCTTTATTTTGTGCGCTAGGAGCCGTTTTTGATCTGGGAACTGCTTATAGTAACTTATTGCCTTATTTAGGTGCTCCCAAACCAAGGACTGTGTGGCATGGATGTGCTGTGCATGTTCATCTTTATCCAGTACCTCCAGGCGGAAGCGCGGTCCAACAAAAAATGAAGGGCTATACCCTAAGGTAGCCTCATATGTGGAGAAGCCCGTAGATGCATGTGTTTCGTTGTTATACACAAACTGGGTGAGGGGAAGGTCATACACACAGGTATCCTGAGCGGCTGCAGCGTAGCACTGCAGGTACCGTTCCAGGATCTGATTGACCCGTTAATTTTGACCATCCAACTGTGTATGGTATGCAGTGGAGTGACAGGGCGTCATCTTTAAGATTGCCAAGAGCTTGTTCCAAAACCATGTTGTAAATTGGGGGCCGCAGTCACTGACAATTTTTAGGAGTCTGAACATTGAAACACATGGAGCACAGATATGCGGGCATTTCTTGTAAGTAACAGTGGAGGAGCACAGGATCAACAGGAAGAATTTAGTGAAGTGGCCTATGACCATCATGACTTCTATGAACCCATTAGAGCTGGGTAGATTGACAATAAAGTCTGCGGACACCATTGTTCATGGGTCCTCTGCCTGCTGCAAGGGGTGAATAAGGCCATTTCTACCAGACCTGTCCAAAATGGCCTGTATGCAAGTCACACAGTCAGAGATCCATTTTGAAAGATCTTTTGAAAACCTTGGCCAATTAAAGGTACTCTTCATTAAATCAATACATTTCTTAATCCCCAGGTGACCAACTGCTTGGGGATTGTAATGATTTTGAATGGCTTCAGCTCAGAGGATAGGAGAAACCCACACTCTTGACCTGAACTGGATGAGCCCCTCAGCCAAAGAATATAAGGAATGCTTTGAAGTTAGGATAGATAACTGCTCCAAAAGTTCCACCCCTTCCACACATTCTGTCTTTGCTGCTAAGACCTGCAAAATCAACGGTGCATTTGGAGCTATATTTGCTGCCAAAACCGTGGGAGGGACAATGGCAAAGATTTGAGTGGGGAATGACTGTGATGAGATCCGCCTCTTCTGAATCAGCTGGGAAAACCTGCGGGATTATGACTTGGAAAATCAGGAAGAAAATTCAGTGATCCCTTACAAACTCATATTTGAAGTTAAAGCTGCATAAGTCCCAGTAGGTTCAGGCTTGTGAGCACCAGCTTCTGTGTCTTTGCAAAAATAAAGGAGACCTTGGTTATCTGTACGCACAGTCAACTCATGCTGAGCTCCCTGCAAGAGATACAACCAGTGGGCCAAGGCCCAAGCCACAGCTGCCAGCTCCTCATAGTAAATGGCTCAGGATTGCTTGGTGGAAGAAAATGTGTGGTAAAATTAAGCGCCCAGGTGTTCCAACCCATTGTGCTTTTGGAAAAAGACAGCCTCTACCACAGCGGAAGAAGCATTGCATGATAAAATTTAGGGCTTGAGGGTTCCACATGCTTAGGGATTAGAGGTGTTAAAAAGACTTTCTTATATTGAATCAAATGCCTGCTGGAAATCAGGCGTCCAGCAAAAGGGAACGTTTTTGCCTGTGAGTGAATGAAGAAAGGTGGCTAGCTGTGAGAGCTTGGGGAGAACTTTTCAGGAATATGATGATACCCAAGGAACTTCTCAATTGCTTCTGAGTTGTTGGGGTTGGCCACTCACTGATGGCATTCAGTTTGCTGGGTGGAATGGCGTACCCATCTTTTTAAGATGAGATTGTTGAAAAAGGTGACTTCTTCCTGATAAAACTCGCATCTTGATGGCTTAACAAACAAACCAGCCTTATGTAGGTCAGTCATTAATGCCTTCAAGTCCTTTAGATGTTGTTCAGGGGAGGAATATGTACCAGGATAGCATCAATATATGCAACCGCGCAGGTAAACTGGAGGTCCTAAGCACACCATCATTCATCCTCTGGAAGGTTGCAGGCGCATTATTCAGTCCAAAAGGCATCATTCAGAATTGGAATATTCCACATCTTGTCTTGATAGCGGTAAGCCATTCCTGACCTTCCTTCACCCAAATCTAATTATAGGCATTGACTATATTGAGTTTTGAGAACAATCGTAATTTGGCAATTGCTTGACCAATTATCTGTTCGATTTGCAGGGGATAAGGGTCATGGAGTGTGATATTGTTCCTGTGGCCATAATCCATGCAGGGATGAAGGGAACCATCTGTAATCTTGGCAAAGACAATAGGAGTGGCAACAGGGTTATGTCTCTTTGAACAGCCAACCCTTCTTAAGCATATTTTTTTAATAATGCATTAAGGGTAGCCTCCTCCTCCGCTATATGCAGATACAGTGGGCAGTTTATGTTTACCACCTCCATCCTTGTCCAAAAACTCAAGTCA
>JAKSZP010004847.1:0-21910 GCA_022478985.1 Massospora cicadina
CATCAAGGGGTGTCTACAAGTTTGGAGGCGGCTATGCTGGTTTATAAGGAGAATGCAGATGGAAAGCGCCGAGTGGGTCCAGCATACAAGGAAGGGAATCTCATGATGCTTGATGCTCGCAACATCCCTATCAAGCAGCCATGCAAAAAACTGGGTCAAAAGAGGATTGGTCCTTACCGGGTAGTTAGAAAGGTGTGACATGCCTCATACCAGTTGGATCTTCCCTCAGCGTTTTGGATCTTCTCCATCTTTCATGAAATCAAGTTGACCCTGTTTGAGGGCCCTCCTCCTGTGACCCCTGAGTCTTATCTTGTGGATGGGGCACCGGAATGGGAAGTGGAGGAAATATTAGCCTCCCGCTGGGTTAAGCGACACCTTGAGTACTTGGTATCATGGAAAGGTTTTGACGCAGCAGAGAACAGCTGGGTTCCAGCACAGGATTGTGTACATGGCCAAGACCTGATCAAATCAATTCATAATCATTTCCCTGAGGCGGCAGGATCTCAGCCAAAGCCAGCCGTTGCTGCTATGAAGTTGCTGCCAGCACATAAGAACTTCTCTTTAGCGAACGCCCCTGGAGGGGGGGTGGAGCCCAAGAAGGAGGAGAGGGTAATGTCATGGTTGGATGACATGATAGTAGGCACTGATGCTAGGGACAAGGCTGGGTGACAGGAGGCCCATAAGATGAAGCTTCAGGCTCTTCCTGACTTGAAGCACACCTTAGATCAACGCTGGGTGCAAGCCAAGCAAGCCCAGGTTGATAATAATGGTGTGCAAAACGCCCAGCCTCTTATTTAAGCTCAGGCCCTAAAACGAACGATTTATGTTTTGAATAAGGATGGTTCAATTAGCTTGGTTGGAGAGAAAGGGTCTGAGTCCCGCTCCAGCTATGAGATTTTGACTTCTGGTAAAATAAGGCTTCAATCGTTTACTCGAGTGAAGGCACTTTTAGTGTATTTTACCAGAACAGATGGAAGCGTCTGTTTAATGGAATGTCAAGGCTTGGGCGTATTTCCGCAGAACCCAAATTTCCCCAATTTCTTTTAAATAGGTTTTTGTGATCAACACTCCTTGCTGATCGACTTTCTTAATAAAAACACCCTGTTAATTTACGTTTTTACAATGGTTCCTTGGGTAAACCTGGTGGTGGACCTCTTTGGGGAGGTCTCCAACCATGTGGGCCACTACCTTATCTCGCAATTTACCAAAATCCCAGGGGCACCTGGGGGCCACCCAGGTCCCCTCCAGATCGAGGCACCCAAAGCCCCTGACATCAAGCCACACTTGATAATGGACGCCCCTCTGGGGTCCACTCAAGCGGTGTTGTTTCTTACTTACCTGGTATTTTATGTTGCTATTTATACACTTGCCTGGGGTACCTTTTGCACTGGCACTGCTCGAGGTGCTTGTCTTCCCATTCTTTGAATGGCTAGTTCCCTAGCAATGTGGTTTTGCATCCCACATCACCTTGCTGGGAATGAGAGCGTTTCAGATACTCTCTTGACACCTGCATCTAATGGTTACGATGCCATCATGGTAGTGGTGGACCGTTCTAGACTTCTCCCAATTTATTCCCTACAGAACCATGGTGACCGCGGCTGAAATGGCTAGGCTCTTCGTCTCTCAAGTGTTTGACTTCATGGGGTCCCCCAAGAAATAATTAGTGATTGGGGGCACCGGTTTACCTCTGTCTTTTATGAAAAGTTATGCAAGACTCTTCAGATTTGCACCTGCCATTCAACTGCCTATCACCCCCAATCAGATAAGCAGAATGAACTAGTGAACCAGTACCTGGAACAGTTCCTGCGGTGTTACACTGCCGTGGTTCGTTCAATTTCATTTTTCCGTCTCCAAATGACCCATTCAGCTATAACAACGCCCAACATGCATCAATCTGTTGTTCCCCTTTTTCACCAACTATGGCTTCAATCTTGATTTCAACATGGAGCCCAGCTGTGGATCCAAAGTGGAAGCTGTGGTGGACTTTACAAAGACTAACAAGAAAGTAAACCAGGGGGTGAACCTGAATTTGGATGCAGCAATGCAAACTTATAAGGAGATCGCCAACGGGAAAAGATGGGTAGGTCCTGCATACAAGGAAGGAAATCTCGATGCTTGATGCTAGAAACATCCATATTAAGAAGTTATGGTAAAAGTTAGGATTGAAGAGGATTGGGCCTTATCATAATGTCAGAAAGGTGGGCCACGCCTCATACAGTTGGATCTTCCTTTATCATTCCAGATTTATGCCATTTTCCATAAAAGTAAGCTAACGTTGTTTGAGGGCACCCATCAGAGACTCCAAAGGCTTATATTGTGTATGGGGCGCCCAAATGGGAAATGGAGGAGATTGTAGCCTCACACTGAGTAAAAATAAGGGTTGAGTACATGGTATCCTTGAAGAAATTTGATGCCTAGGAGAACAGCTGGATACCAAAGCGTAAATGCTTAATGCTCAAGATCTGTTAAAGTTTTACATGAGCGTTTCTCTGAGGCTGCAGAACCTAATTCATAGTAAACCATTGCCGCCATGAAGCTGGCCCCTGCCCACAAAAACTTTTCCTTGGAAAAGCCCCAGGAGGGGGGTGGAGCCCCAAAACAACAAGAGGGTAAAGTCACGGCTACATGACATAATTAAGGAAACATACTGTAAGGACAAGGTTGTAAGTCAGGAGGCCAAAAAGGTCAAGTTTAAGACATTCCTGACTTAAAATATACCCTGGACTATAGCTGGGTATAGGCGAGATATGCCTGGGTTGGTCATGAGGATGTGCGTGATGCTTAGACCAGCATCACAGCCAGGGTGTTAAAAAGCACCAGGTACATTCTCAATCCCAATGGTTCATTATGGTTGCTTGGGAAACAAGTTTTAATTTTCTCCATTTATAAATATTGCCAAAATGGGATGTGTCTATTTACAATTTATAACTTAAGTTTGGACAATCTTGAGTTACAGTACCATGGGTGAAGGTATTGTGTGCCTATTGGTTCTCTTAGGCTTAGCACCACTCCCACGGATTGATGACTCTCCCCACCATTATTCAATTATGTTTCCGCAAGACCAACTTTACTCATTGATCAACTGACTAATAAAATCTACAATAGTTTTTACAATTTTTGTATGGTTCCTTGGGCAAACCTGTACGTGGACCTCCTCAAAAAGGATTCCATCAACATTGGCCATTTCATTTTAACAAAATTAACTACAGTATCAGGTGCACCTCTGGGCCGCCTTGTCCCCTCTAGATCAAGGCACCCAAGCACCTCAGCACTCATCTCAACTTGGTTATGAACTCTCCTTTTGAGTCTAACCAAGTTTTGTTGTTTATTTATCTACATTATACACTGCGTTGTACACCTTTGCCCTGGGCCCCTTTTGCTCTGGTACCTTCTGTGGTGCCTTATTTCCAAACTTTCTGACGGCTACTTCCCTGGAGGTGTGGCTGTGCATCCCGCACCGCCTTGCTGGGAATGAGAGATACAGACACTCTCTTGACAACGTCGCTCAATACAGTACCTGATGGCTTGAAAGTTTACTCTTCTAATGAAAATAGTTGGGGGAGTGAAAGAGATTGTGCCAACAGTAAAAGCTTGTGGAAGCCTTGTACACAACGCGTCCTAATGCTCCCTAAACTCCCCAAAAGGAAGTGGTCTTCCACTCAATTAAGCTCCCTGCAAGATATAAAAATAATGCCCTTGCTCACGTCTCAGTAGGTGTATGTACCCTGTTCCAAAAAGAAAGGATAATGTAATTTTGGATAACCAGCCCCTACATCTGGATATAGAGCATTTCCCTTACTGAGTAGGAAGGTGCCCAAAACCACAGTGGAGCCTCTCTAGGATAAGTGACCTAGCTCATGTGGCAGATGAGCGGAGGGTTACTGCCCTGGCCCTAAAGAACCTTCTTCTCTGCCCCCATTTCCTCTTCTGATCTGTTAAAAAAGATTGAAGGGGCGTGCAGAGAGGTGGTTCAGCTTAGGGTTCCTCCAGCAGGACCCTCAGGATCATCTCAAGTGTGGCCTGGCCATTAATGACATTCAAAAAACCATCCCACTTTGACCAAGTTTCTTATATATGCCCTACTTTGCCTAAAAGCCAGACCAGGTTTATATAAATAGACTTGATCGCAAATTGAACCCACAGATTATGCAATTTTCCCCACATTTTATATGATTAATATCAAAAGAATGGGTCTTGGCAGGACTGTCATTCACAATTTAACAGTTCAACAAAATCTGTTTATGTTCAGGAGTATTCCAATAAATTTCTTCACTATCAAATAGACAAGTTGTCACAATTTTCGTGATGCCATCCAAGATCTTTGACGCCTTTTTCTTCCCTTTAAACAATTATGAACATTCCACCCTGCCAATTCAGGTGCCAGTAGAGGCTTCATCTCCCCTAACGCTCTGCACTTTCTTTTCCCACCCAATTATATAGGCAACTGACCTTTTTAGGTGTGTTGTCAGTTCATTTCTTTAGCTTTCCTCCCTTTATCTTACTTAATAAAAACAGTAATCTTCTATTAAACCCTTTGTTGTGAGATATGCCTTCACTCCGCCTTGTTGATTTTTGAAGAAATTCTCTGGAAATGCAATATGCCATGAACAATATTTTTGTAAATCACCACGCAGACGTTCTAATCAACAAATCTGTTGTCACTTCCCATCCTCTGGAAGATAGTGGACGTCTACCTCCACGATTATGATTTCCAATCTGTCACACATGCCACATAGGCCATTAACCACTTTTTTTAGATTGATTCACCCCATTATGGGCAAGATACAAACATTTTTCGAAATCTGTTTTGTAAAACTTTACAAAATGATCCGCCCTGTTTAAATATTAAAGAAAAGCTGAAATCCTTGGATGGTTTATAGCCCTCTCTGCCTCTCACACCCTTGGGGTTATCCCAGTAAGACCTGCGGTTGCCACCAATAAAGCCTCTTGGCTTGTTATGGGGGCATTTAGTATGTTTTGGGCATATTTTCTAGTTACTTGATTTATTAGAATCTCCCAGAAAAGACTTTAATTCTTCTGAGCCTACAGCAAGCTTGGCTATTCACTGAGCGGTGAAACACCCAGCTCAGGTGACCGATCTTCTTTCAGTTAGCATGAACCCTGACAGGTGACACCACAGCATGCCCATAATGATGGGGCGAGGTTAGTTCTTTGTCACACTAATTAATTCCCAGAATCAGTTGTACCCTGACAAAGCAGGACCTGGGATGGATCAAAACATTCTGATGATTTGGTGATTTCCGCATGGGTGACATTCCACTTTTTGTCATTTCTAAATTCAGCTTAGTCTTTAACCCTGCATCTAAATGGTTTCTTACCACCCCCATTTCTATCAGAGCCATAGCTTCTCTTTGTTAACATTCTTTCCTTTTCCCCTGACACCTCAGTGTGATGGGAACAAATAATTAAGGCAAAACATGATATTTTTCTATGGCGCTAATAAAGGCAGGTGTAGAATGAAGATTGTATAAGTGGGTCTTTACAGCTTTGTAAGGTAAATAAGGGCCTCAGGGGTAGTGGTTGTTAGAATGGGATCAGAATGGGTGGGCGTCACTGTGGCAATTTATGAACGGACAGATGGGACAGCAGCTGGTCCTAACTCAGTCTGGCAGCCATGAAGTCTCCCATGAAAGACAGGCTTGCACATCTTTGTCTGGGCTAGGACATTTGGCCTTCCACTTGCTTGGCTACTGCAAACTACTCCTCCAAGTGAGGCCTAAGTGAGTATATGCCATTGTAGATAGAATATTAAGGCATAGGTTATGTCTGAGCATCCTGATAAGTTGGGGAAGAGGTGACCTTGGCAGCCTAGATGAGAGGGTGGAAAACATGGGCGTATTTGATGACAGACATGTGATCTTAGGATAGCAATAGGAGGGAAACCAAGGGCATCTTGCAAATTATAAAGCTTGGCTGCTCATTACACAAGTTGGAGGTATTTATCTAGAGAAACTGTGAGAGTTGATTAAGTTTTCAGAAGATCTATAATCCAACAGGAGATATTTGAAGCAAAGTGGCCATCACCTGGGCAATCTGATTGATGCTAAAGTGGATATACTTGACGCTGCATTCAACTAGGCTTGAAGCCTCACATGAGAAGAGTTTCATGTATCACTTTTAATTCTTCTACAGAGAGAGCTTGGAGGTAATTGAACGTGGAGGAAGGTGTGGATGCAAAGACTGGCATCTTCTCACAATACAGGAAAAGCCTTGTGGCTTCTCTTAGCAGAAAAATGATCAAGAAGAGCCTCTATCCAGAGTGTGGTGGTATGCTCATGCCATGAAGGTAAAGCTATACCACGTGGATCCTCCATCATGTCCAGGGTTAAGGAGAGTTAATTTTATGAACTTTATAACTAATGGACAGGTTCTCTCTACATGGCCACAAAGCGGGTGAGAAGTAATGCCTTGTATTTTTTAAAGTATTGTCAATTATCCATAGAAGATGTCTTAGTCTTTTTCTGTTGGTACATTTGATGAGGAGGCCTTGGAAAATGGTAAGCGTGACACTGTTTAAGATTTGCAGGGCTTGTCCTTTTTATATATCAAACAAGGCCACAATGGTCTTGTCCATATCTAAGGTGTATTCCATTTTATCCTTTTGTACTTCTGATAAAATCCCGAAATTAATTTAAAAGGACGCTTGAGTTTATATACAAATTTATTGTTTTATAAGGAATTTTGAAAGAGAAATATTATGTTATTCACCTTTTATTGGGTTATTTTAAGGGATGGTAGCTTGGTTTTTGCCATGAACCTTACAGAATTCAATGATTTGCACATTGGATTCTAAAGCTTGTAGAACTTCTCTGACCCCTTCTAAAACCATTTTGAAATTACAAGTGAGATAGAAAAGCGCCATATGAACTTTCTTGAATTCAAATTTATTTTAACCCAATTTTGTCCTGATCAATTTATGACAGTTTTAAATTATTTGGGAAACTCAGAACCTTTTCAACTGCTAGAAGAACGTCTAAAACCTTAAGAATCTGATCTTTTAAGCCCTCAGGATCCTCAGGTAAGCGCTTTTTTATCCCTAAAGAAGATACTAAGGCAATGTGGAAGTATAAAAGCGCTTTGACCGTCAAAATAAGCATCATTATGAAGATATAAAAGTAAACTCCTGGTTTTTAGTATATATAGAAAAAGGTGTGAGAAAAGGTAGAGATATAAAATAGTAAGTTTTAATGGAATGAAGGCTGTTTTATAACATAGTTAATTTTATTTTCAATCTATTAGTACTATTTGAAACTTAATCAGTAGAAAACAAGGTAGTAATTGGTAATAAATAAGGCAACATATATAAAAATAAAAAAAAATATGATGTAAAGTCTTTTATGTATTATGTCTGGAAAAAATTAGTCAACTATAGCTGTTTAAATTAGTCAACGTATATCTTAATTCAGGTTGTTAGGTTTTTTGGAGCCCAAATTCACTTTGGTGGTTAGCTATCTGTTTCTATAGACCACATGCTCAACTTAGCAACAAGAAGTAAGATGGCCTAAAGCCTTCTATTAAAAGAGAATCAGCTATCTTAGCAGGGGTATATCAGATGCAATACATGCTATGAGGCCTAAAAATTCTTGAAATAAAACTAAAAATAATCCAAACAATTGGGGCAGCAATGGCTTTTATAAAAAATTAGGAAAAGAGAAAAGATATATAGTTTTTACTCTCACAAGTGAGAGCGATGATAAATATAAAGAGAATGTCTTTGGCCAGCTGTGCTGTCCTTGGCATACTATACTTGTTAGTTTCTTCTTCAGTTGTAATATTCTTAGGAGTTCACATATAGAAATTAGTCAAAATCACAAAATTGTCACTAGAATTTAATTGGAGAGGTGTTGGAGAATGCTATGATGTCTGCTTCCTAATTGAGCAGTAAACCTTCATGAAAAAGTTATTGAAATTGAGATGCGCTCTATCAAAGGTGGCCCAGCGTTCAAATGACATAGAAATTATATAAAGCAATGTTTAAAAACAAATAAAATGGAGAGTCAAAATTTGGCAGGCAGAAAATTAAAATTAATGGCAAGATCTGTATATTGAACCATGAAAATCAGATAAATAGCGATTTAAGGTTTTTGGGTTTGAGAAAATTTCAGAAAAAATAGTAATATTATAGAAGATCTTATCTAGAGTAGAATGCGACATTTAGAAGTGTAGTTGGGGATTTCTCTTCACACTAGACTAATTCTTAAAACATATACACTGCTAGGAAGTTTTAGGATGGACCAGTATCTTAAGAAAGAGGGTAGAATGCCCTGAATAGAAAAAAGTTTTTATAAAAATTTAAACTTATGTAACAATTTTCTTTAATTAATTATGAATATGAATTGACTGTAATCAAGTACCATTTGGTATAACTGTAAGAAAAAGAATTTTTAAAGCTTTCTTATATATTAATTAATGTGCTATAAAATCAGCAAGTAATTGAATGATTAGAATGCTATATTTGGTGCTCTATTTAAGGCAGGTTAGGTTACTAAAATTAATATTCTTTATATGACTACTATAGGTATTATAGGATATATAAAAGGTTTGAACCAATGCTTAAAGTTGGGTGGGTCTAAATACAGATTTAGTAAGCTTTTGAATCAAAATATAATCTCTTTGAGGTTGTTTGACCATGTGACAAATCATGTTATCTGATAGGCTGAGGTATATGATCTAACTTTATTTATCTGCTTGTCTGGACCAAGCAAGGTGTGCAACTTTATATATAATGATAATGTTTACGCCACAGAGATATTAAATTCTGCCACAGGCAGATTTGAAACTTCATTTTGAGGGGGAATGATATTAGGAAAATTTCACTACATAACTTATAAGAAATTTAGCAGTATCAGGAACTTTCTGCATGGCTAACACCTCAATCCTTTTTTATAATTAATACCATATCATTGATTTAATAATGATAAGAGAGGAAGGAGGAATGATATTTCATCCTAGCTATAATAGGTTTAACCCTGTTATATCCTTTAGTACCACATCATAGCTTAGGGTGGTTACAGGTGTATGCAACTATACCATGTTTCCACTATGCTAATACCCAACTGTAATAACAATAGCAGGAAATGTGATACATGTGCAATTATATTGGCCAGAAGTTACAAATATGAACCCTAATCTTACTCTTGGATGTGGTTCCTTATATTGTTTTATAAAATTAGATTGAATCATAATTGTAAATGCTATATTAAACTATTAATAAGGTTGGTTAGCTGAGCGGGTAAAACTACTTCCATCCCTAGTGCAGGTTTTGAGTTTGAAACCTGTATTAGCTAGAAAATATTCTCGGTGTGGTATATTTATCCCAAGGTCAACCCACTTCAAATAACTTTATATTAAAATATTAATAAATATAAAATTTATCTAGTTGTACCTACTTTTATGAAATTCTATTGGTTTTTAAGTATAAAATATAAAGACTTGTAAATATAAATAATTAAATTAATATTATCCACCTGTTAATCACTTGTATGGTATAATCTATAATACCTGAGCTATAAAAATAGCTAATTATGAATTGACATATGGAGCTACATATCTTAGCCTAAAAATATATTTTGGTGACAATTTCTATTAAAAATGATTAATTTGGATTGTAGTGAATATATTGATGTTCTGATGATTAAAGTATTCTAAATTATAAAGTTTTAAGCTTATGATTTATGAAAATGATGAATGATGCCTCAATTTAATTGGACAATTTAATGAATTTCAAAACTTTGACTTATCAATATGTCATGATTATAGTTTTCAAATGAGCTCCTATTGCCCCTTTTAATGCTCATTTCATCATCATCTCGGTATTCAAATTTCTAAATAAAGCTTAGATGTGAAAAGTAGGTTCATGTTTTTTGAGGTAGACTGATTTGATAAATATGTAACCATAAGATTGTAGTTAATCTAAATCTCAAGGCTTGAAATGGGCGTGTAATTTAAAATATCTATCAGAGCTATCCAATGAGTGGTGCAACATTAATTACTGAGCTTTAAATGAGATGGGTCCGGGAGTTTCGTTATTATTCAACTAATTTATACTTGAACATCTGACAATTGAGATCTAAACCTTGGTTAAATTGGCCAAGTTCAGATCGAGGCTTTGTAGCACACTTATATTGGATTCTAATTAAATTCAAGAAATTGTAGGCTCAATAAAATTGTAGTTGATCCTACCAAATTTAGAGTGAGCTACAAAGCATGGAATTCCTATTTTTGAGTATATCCTTCAACCAATAAGATTACTTATTCCATTAGTTTTAGCACTATTCCGCTGCAAGTGTCTCACCTTGCAGATGGAAGCAAATATTATATTACCTTATGTAAGCAAGAGATTCTTTAAACACTGACAAGTAAAAATTTAGTTTTGTTAAAATGAATACCAACAATTCGCAAGCGTTGCCCAGCTATGCTACTGCAAACCTATCCTCTAAGGGATTAGTTGATCAAGCGAGCTTGTTATTTGCAACTTCTCAGGGCTCCCTCGTGACCCTTTGGCATCCCTGACTTCCTTCCTTTGTTCAACCGGTAGGCCTTGACCCTTCCCTTTTCAAGAATGGTGCCTACCCTATCTGAGCTTTGATGCAGGGTTTGAAGTCTGCACTATGGCCTTCACCTCAAAGTTTGATTGCCTTGCAGTTCTCGGTTGCTGTCACCATCTCTCTTGGATTTACACCTTGACTTTGCATCCCCCACTGCCTTAGATGATTTTCTCAACTTTATCTCCCAACACCTTCTAATCCAAGAAAAATTCAGATCTCATATCGATCAGCAATATCTTCCACACCCTTTACTGGATGCGGTTTGTCTTAGTGAATGCTCTCCATAAAAGATAATTTTCCAGTTTTTTGATATCTGCAGTCTCCTCATGATATTTTGATTATATAATAAATTCTAATATTTATTTAATAACTCTTCCTCTATTCTTCCTAGAGATGCAAATTTCACCTTTGGCAAGATTTTAAATTCTGATTTATCACCAGTGCTTGCTTTTGGTGTAAGTGGACTTGATTAAATTTATTATCTCAATATGAATACCAATCGCCTGGTTCATATTGACACTTTTGATGCTATTGGACCAGTAGTTGAGGTCGGTATAACTTGTGATGAAGAACAATTAGCTTTTTTGACTTCTATGGGTGGTCTAGTATTGTTAAACATAACCTTGGCGCTCGCTCTTGCTACCTTTTAGGAATGGGGGTTTTGACACCAAACTCAGTTGCCTTCAGCCCTACTAATCCCGATAAAATTGCTATTGGCTTTCAAACTGGTGAAGTTGTTACTTATCACATTATCCATGATGCTAGTGTTAGAATGGACATGTTCTTTGATACACCAATAATCTGAGCCCTCCCAACGAGTTAAATTTTTCTTCTGATGGTCATATTCTTGACTGGTTTGATGCTCAAGGAAGAGCCCAAATTAGGGAGCTTAAATTGGGAAAAGCTATTTCCATTGGCATCGCATCTTCATTTGTATCAATGGTTTTTCATGCCGCATACAGAAATCTCCTTTCAACCTTACTGACTAGTGGATCATTTATGACGCAAATCTAAAACCAAACTTTATCATCTAATGCGAGAGCTTTACAATTTCAGAAATTCATCAGTCATCCCAATCAGTTGTTCTGTATTTAGGGTGAGGATACTTTTTATCAAACTAACATCTTAGCCTCATATTACTCAAATTGAACTTAATCAAAAGGACACATATGATCAACTTGGATTTACTAAAAAAGATACAAAAAGTTTTTATGACTATTGGGATTTTTCAACAAAAGAAGAAATCTATTAAAATCCAACTTCACCCTCATGAAATAGCCGTCGCACTTATGAAGACCTGGGAACAGATGAAAGTGAGTGCCATATTGCAGCTAAGCGCCTTCGAGTTGATGAACAAGCTTTATCTGCTATAGGTATCTTTTTTAAAATATATTAATTCTTCAGAAGTAGAAAATTATAGCAACATAAAGCGTAGCTCCCAAAAAAGAGTCAATACTAATAGATCCAGAACATCAAAGCAGGGAGGCTTTGATATAGCCAGAGGCTTAGACACACTAGATCAACCTTTTGACAAAAGCCATTCTAATTTGAATGATTATTTAACTCAGTCTCTCATCAATTGTCTCAATGAGAGCACTCATATTAAGCTCTCAATTCCTAACCCCAATGAGCAAGCTTCCAGTGATTTTATAAAAGCTAATGATAATATACTTGACTCACCAGCAACTTGCAATTCTGAGCCAAAAGTTTCTATCTCATCTAGATTGGTCCAGAGTCTACCTTTATTTCAAAACAAGTGTGATGAGCACCCATCGTTTAAAGTATCTAAAGTAACCTATATTACTTATTATGAGTTATAACGCTTACTTTTTAAGGTATCCGCACCTCAGCTAAAACGTAGCCTTCAACTGCCAAATGTTGAATCAAAGAACTCAGATGGTTTTACTGAAATAGCCACAAATCCCAATATTTTGGATGCTTTGTCAGCTTTTTAACTCTTCTCAATCCCCCCGCTCAGGCACAAAGAGACCATTGTTCGATGAGGATGAACGATCACCCCAAAATCATTTGAAAAGGTGAATATAAATCTACTTGCTGTGACAAGGAGATGCATTAGTAAATTATCATGAGCTATATGGGCAATACTTCATCCTTGATAAGTTTGAGTGTCATTCGAGAACATATGAGGATCTCTGAGACAAGAACTTAATAATAACATGGAAGCTTTAACACAATATGGTTCATCAAACTTTTTATATGAAACATTTTTCCCTAACCAATTGGTTTAATATTATATCAGTATCAGATTGTTGATGTGGAACATAGAATCAATCTTTTTAAACCAACGTCATTAGAGCTGTAATGGACTTTATGATATAATTTGTAGAGGTTTAATTTAAGTTCTTCATCTTAATGATCCCTTGGTCTTACTACCCCAAATAAATCTTAACTTTTAAATTTTAATTTTAAATTTTATTCGAGGTGGGCCGACCTGGGGACGATACCGCACCGATTAGGGAAGTGAAGAAAATGGGAAAGGAGGATAAAACCCGGAAAACCTCCATGCGCGGCGCCCAAATAAATATATCTATCATTAATCTTTATTTTAAGGTGCGTAACTTTGTTTATAATTTATTAGAATAGTTTGTATTTACTCAAATATTTAGGTTTGTGCTTTATCTAAAAACTGCTTTGAGCTGCACAATAGATTCATTTATTGCAAATCTTATATCTATATACTTTGCTAACAAAGTTTATATACAATACAACGATATTAAGACAGAAAGATAATATACATAAAAGGTAAACACAGAAAAAATTACTTACTTTATGGCATACAAATCTTAAGTAATTATGAAGTTTCTTGCACTAGACAATTTATGGTTTTTCAGGCTAAGATTAATGGATAATCAAAATAAAGGGTTTTTGAGAAATATAATTTTAGAAACCAACTTAGCTTTATATCCTACTTTTAAAGCCAATAAATTTTTAAAAATTTTACTATTCGTCATATTTTAAAATCAAATAGATAGCTTTTTTAAAAGTTTAGCATACTAAACCCATGTTTGTTCATATATTATAGTTTTAACTATGTTTATGCGCTTTTGCTCATTGTAAGTTCTTACATAATGTATGAGCTAAATGTGCTATGCTTACTTATATATAAGAACGTATGATAAGTAAGATCTTCAGGGTTTTTTTGTTGTGTTAGAATCTCATTAACATCATATATACTGTATATATAGTAAGAATCTCATAAAAATCTCATAATCTCTTTTCATGATTTTACGATTATAAAGTGTGTTCGAGACATGTTAGTTACCTTATTAACTTTATTATTTAAACTAAATCTTACCTCAATGAAGCAAGTAATCATTGCTTTAAATAAAAAATGGTTAAAAGTAAGATAAGCTATAGATACTGCAAAGCTAAGTCACACTTTTTAGAAGTAAAAATAGTGAAAATATGGTCCCAAATAGTGATATAGCTTGATTTTAGAATACATATCAGAGTTTACTTAGGTCTCAGGAAAGTAGATACTATATAATTAAAGTTCTATTTAGTATTAATAAAAGAGAACAGTTTATTTAATTTAGTAAGTAATAATTAATTTAGATTATATAAATACTTGACCTTAGTGGGGAAGAGATAGTTATGCTTATGTATTTGTTAGCCCATACTCTAGTCAGTATAGCATCTGAGATTAACATTCTGTAATTAAAAGTTTGTTATAAATTACATCCTCTTCAAGGCTTTTATTAGATAATCTAGCACTGACTTTCATATAGTTTTGATTAAGTTTTCTCTAAGTATGTCAAAGCAAAATTTTAAATATGAGAACGTGTGAAAAGTCTTTTTACTAGCCCAAGGTCACTTTATCCAAGTCTTATCACAAGCCTTTATAAACCAAGATTTTTTAGAAGACTGAATTATGAACCAAATTGTATAGATATAAGAAATAAAATCAGCATATATGCGCCAGGAAGCAAACCAATTTATTTAATCACCAATATATTTTCTTTTTGTTTTTTGCTTTTATGTAAATATTACGCAACTTTCAAAGATTATTCAACATAATCATATTCTCTTCTTTGTAATAGCATATCACTATTAGATCGATTTTTTAAATGAAAAGCTTTTTTGGTTACTAAAAATGCTATAAGAAATTTTAAATTTTTAGACATAATAAATAACCTATCTTTTATAGACCCTAAACTTCATAAAATTAATTATAAAAGAAGATTTGACTACCAAAATTAAGCATAAGCAATGATATTTACTTATACTAGTCTACTGACTACTTACTGTCAACGTAAATTTATGTATATAGTTGTGTTAGGAGACCTACTTATGGGCATATATAGAAAGTCAAGAAAGTCCTCATTTATAGATAGATGCTGTGAAATTGAGAACACAATATAATTTAGGTGTTCAAAGAAAAAAGTTTAGATAAACCTATCTGATACATTTCATAAGGACATCAAATTAGGCAAACAACAATATTAATGTGATGGCAGGAAGGTACCATGCCAATGCTATAATGAGTTGAATAAGGGCTTATGGTAGTAAACAATGAAGGTCCAGAATAAGGGATTTGAATTCATATTAGTTGTAATGCCTGTTAATCATGTGAAGAAAGATTTGTAGACTCATGGAGGAATGCATACTCCAAATCCCAAATGTGAGCTCTTTGAAACTAGCCATAATGCCGTAAAGAAGGAGCTTTATTAAAAACTAATTAAGTTTGCTATTTCAACATGAGTTTATTGGGCATTTACCTAAAAGGATACTAATTTAGAAGTAGTAGAATTAAACATTTTTGGGGCATTGTTTCTTTATAATGAAAAATGTTCACTTTAAAGAATTTTACTATAGCCCCACCGCCTAATGGGTTAAACTAAGTGATCCTATAAACTCCTATTATAGTATAATGGATACACCCAATTAAATATCATATAAGGGTTAAAGCCATGAAACTAATGTACTAAATATTGCTGAAGAAGCTCATTTACCCATATTATTCTGATTAATAGTTGTGGGCTGCTGGTAATAATTTATTTAATAATTCACAGGGTGCATCTTCAGGTAATTTGGAGGGTTTGTTCTTCATCGTGGTTGTACTTTTACTTGTGACCCAAGCTCTTTCAACCTAGTTTAATCTTTATTGAATTTAACAATGTCTTCTATTAAGTAAACTTATACACCTATCAACCTCTACTTAATTTTATTGTTTTATTTGTGAACCTCTGACTGTAACAACGCTGTGATTATAAAACTAATGAACCCAAACCATCTAGTACTAAAAAAAACTAATGAAACCAAAAAAGGTAAACAATATAAATTATATATGGTGAAATCCAAAATTCTAATTATTAAAATTATTAAAATGAATATATATCAAGTGTGGTAAAATCTAGATTTAAATATAAGTCTGAATTTTGATAATTCTTCTATCACTTCTATATATACAATTTGGGCTTTAATCTCAATTTCAGGTGTTGGACTTTTATATATGACCATACTATCACACTTGATCTGATTATAATTTGCTTATCTGCTGAAAGATAAATCTCACTAGTGGATGTGGGAGTTATCATTTCATATGATAACTAAAGTTCAGCAAATTAGCTTTACATTGAGTAAACTGATGGATTTTGTTCCTCCAGATCACTAATTTTTCATCAGGGAAGATTCCAACAACAAAACAGCAATTAAATTGTTAATTATAGTATTAATAATTTAACTACTTTTAAGAGTTTGTTAGGGTTTATTGCCTATCAACTAAGGGTATTTTATTTAGTTGCTGGGCGTTGACAACGCTTTCTGTATCAGAAACTGGAGGTTTAACCTTTTAGGCAACGCAACCTGCTGATGATGGAGAAAGGGTTTCATTACCTAAGCAGGTTGCTAGCTTGATGAGGTACTCGCTGATGTTGGAAAAAGGCGTTAGGACATGTAACTTCCAAATACAACTTATAGCAGATCATTATCTAGTCAGCGGTAGATGCCAACTAGTGGTGTGAATGAGTGAAAGCCTCATTAATTATTGGAGCAATTTTTTAGGGTTAATTAAATTGTGACAGCAGCTGTTTTCAATTAGGGCGCCAACAGATGAGATTGGCACCAAATCCCCTATAATTCCCTTAAATTTATATAAAGCAGAATTTTTTAGTCTCAAACATAAATAACTTATTATACATTTAATGTTTTTTTGGTACACTTTAAATTAGAGTTAAAGGATCATATATATTTGGGTTAAATATTACTATAAATTCTTTGCAGCTCCTGTATCAAGAGTAGGAAGGGATAGAAGTTTCACCAAAAAGGACACTGAAATATGATTGCTGGTTAAGTCCAAGGAAAAGACCTCTAATCTGGAATTAGGAATCATGTCTTAAAAGTAGGAGTTTCCTTAAAGCCTTTGAACCTAGTGCTGTATATTAAGTTCTGTTGCCATCAAGAAGTTGCCAACTCTAGAGAAGGAGTTGAATGGATAGGAATTCTCTTGTTATCTGGAGTGTTTATTAGTATATTCTTTAGTGGGTTAAAAGAAGATTGTGCCTGTTCCAAGGAGAACCCTGAGAAGGAGAAATAATTGGTTATGATTGCTCAACTAGATACTAGTCTTCAAACTAGTATCATTCACCCACATATACTATTCATCAAAAAATTTGATTCACATACAAAGAGCCTGTACATGAAATCTATGGAGCTGAAGTGATCTATAACCCAAAAAGAGTAATCAGCCCCAAAATTTAACATAGGGTCTGCGGATGCCAAATCCATGATTTTACTAAACTTTTGATATTTTGCATAACTTATACTGTGGATCTTGTGTTTTACTCCTTACTGCTATAATTTATATTGTACTTCATGTGACAATAAATTACTTGTGGCTCTATGTATACCGCTGTTTGCTTATGAAAATTAGTTGATTAATCTATATAATAATATGCCGTCCTTAGTATACTACTTGATTGAGATAACTCTTTTGATCTGAGTATTGGAAGTATGGCTACTTTAATAAGCTTTATATTGACTTTGGCTATCATAAGGATTTAAGAAGTTATCTTTACCATCACTATAAGATAAAAATGCCCTTGTAATGTCAAGCCAGATGGGAAAAGGATCATCCAACTGACCTAGCAGAGTCTAGGTTCTTCAAAGTACCTATAGGGATAAACCTAAAGGTTGATTTAATAATCTGGATTTTGCAACTAAGCTAGCCAACAACAATTTAATTAGTAATAAAATTGCAACTTGGCTAAATAAAAAGGAGTAATATATAAAGCACTAGGGAAAAATTGATATATAAGAGAATGATCCATGTGATCAGATCTGCCCCTGATCACCCATAATAGGCACTCATCAAGAATAGTCACGCCATTTGCCCCTTGTGCTTTGAGCTTAATCACTCGAAGTGCAAGTGCCCTATGGCTTCCACCTCCACCGCTTCTGCTGCTCCACCCTCCAGCATCAGCTCAGCTGCTGCCATGCCAAAATTTTTTGAGTGGGGCTCGATTCTCCTGCCCCCAACCTCAGCAAGTTCTGGCATGGCTTCCAAAACTGCAGCCAATCAAAAGTTTAAAATTTTTAAAAATTTGATTAAATTATGACAACCTGAGCTGATGGCTGAAACAGTTTCAGCTGATCTGCCATGGTTGACAGTTCACAGCCAATCAGGTGCAGCCAACTTGCTAACTCCAGTGGCGGTGCCTGTGTTAGCTGAGTTGAATCCTTTTGAGTGTCTTAGTTGGATTGACAATAATTCTTAGTCATATAATGTTAAACTTGATTTTGCATTGGAGGAGTTTTTCATTAATCCTCCCAAATTGTGCCCCCGCCATTTTTGTCCCAAAAACGGTTATACCATCTATAAAAATATAAATAAAATGGCAGTTGAAGCCGCTGCAGCTCCTGCCAACACCCTCCTCCACCAACAACTCCATGGGGCAATGGAACCCCTTGTTGATGGTATTCCCATCCCAAATTTCCCCCATGATTTTGAGGAGGATGCAAAATATGAGATTTAGGAGCTTATTTTTGGTGCAAGCTGAGAGAGCATTGATGCATCAAAAACCTCTCTTTTTGACCCATTTATCCTGAAACATGCCAGCACATCAAGTCGTTTACTTATGTGCCTGCTCTCATCACTTTTGCTGAGCATCAACTTGCTCAATATGTTGAGGCGATGGACACTACCAGCCTCATTACTGAAGAAAACCCACAATTATACCTCCTCATGTCGCATGTCACTGATGCTCCCATCTGATGCTGTCTGCTATGGTCCACCAGCTAAAGCTGGCGCCAGACAAAAGTTTCCCCAAAGCTTCTTCTTTTCTTCTTATATGGCTTCCTAGGCTGTTAGTTGAGGTTCCATATTAGGTTTTTTATTATAATAATCCCTTTATTTGACCCATTTGAGAATAAAGATGCGTGGCGGCTCCCCTTTTGGGTTGGGCACCACTAGTCTAAAAAAGAGAATGATCCATCTCATGCCAGATTTTGGTGACTTTCCTGGAAATGATTAATTTTTAGCTTGTCAATGGATCACTCAGTCAATTTTAATTAAAATATAATATTGTTTTTATTTAACTGAGGCAAGCTGACCAGGGGACGGGCATTACTGAGTATGTGTAGAAAACGAAGATAGATAAAATTGGGCACCCTGGGGTACTCAGGTTACCCCTGTTGCCAGCGGGACTGCCAGGTATGGGGGGTTGGTTCACTACTCCAAGGGGTTTCCCCCACTATGGAGCAGGTGTGAAGGAAGGGGTCTGTGTGGAGGAACCATAGTGGGAACCACGATTCTATGAGCGCCTGTTGCCTTGGCCTCATATATCCATAGAGCCAGGCTTGGAAGTGCTCCAGTAAGTGGACGTGGAACCTGTTGATAACCACATGGATGGTTGGGACCATGTCCCTGAATGCATCTAAGGCAATGGTGTGTATTGTCCACATTGAAATGGGTATCATTAGGGAGCGGAGGGTAGATGGGATTGGTGTTTCAATCTGGAGCGCGAGAGGCCCTTTGATATAGAAATTTCTGCTCGTTTTGGATCTTAAGCAGGCGCGCGACTTCCTGCCATATGGCTTTGGTTGGGGGGCATGTTGCTAGGTGGTGATGTAGGGAGCCCTCCCCTTCACATACTGCACAGGTTGCATGGAGGGAATTGGAGCGGTCCGCCGTTCTATAGGTCCTTCTCATACAGCGCCAGGCGTTGGCTCTTACCCTCAGCTGTAGGAGTGGGTGGTGCGTCATTCTCCACACTGTCTTCTGTGTGGTTAAATCGTAGGGGATGTCCAACGCATCTAGGTTTTTGATTCTAGCAAAGGTTGGGTCATAGCAAGCATGTCTCTCTGGAAGTGGTTTTCTAGATTTCTTAGTTTAAATTGGGAGCTGGGTCGTCTCCTTCCTTGCACAGTGCCAGTGTTCTCTACAGTCCATCTGTTGAATTTGGGTGTCTGCTTCAGAGGGCTGGTTTTTTTTGGGTGGGATGTGGTTTCAAGCATCTATTGTGTGAGGACAAAAGACAGGATGGTGAATTTAAATTTATGATATAGCTTTTTGGTAACATTTCAATTGTATACCCGGTCATTTCACTTGGATAATGGCACGCTGCCCTGATCCTACTGATCCCAAGTGAAAATAGACTTTAATATAAAATAAAGTAATAATGCAAAAAGTTTATAAGATAAACTATAAACTTAATCCAGAAGTTAAAGGATGTCTTTATTAGTGTACATGCTAGGGTTATTTATAGGGTTTGATGTTAACCACATCTTACCCATGACGCCTTACTTTCAGTGACCTTGGCCATGTAAAAAGTTTGTAATAACGTCTACAAATGCTTCAACTCAGGGCATCATGCTCAGCCTCAGATTCAGAGTAAACACCATCATCATTCATCCTTGAAATGGCATTTTGTCATACCTTCAAAATAGCTGAACTGATTCACTTTCACGTGCAATTGGCAGCACATACCAAGGCGATTTGTACCACTAATTAGTAAGTAATTCAATCAAAAACTCGACCAACATTAAAAACTAATTTTGACATAAACTAACAAAGCCCACGTGACCAAGTTATTAAATCAAAACTTAAATTTAAGTTTGACCTTATTAACAAAGCCCTCGAGCCCATGTCATCATAGTCAAATATAATTAAGTGAAATTGCTAGGCCGCGGATTCTAAGCTTTGCATAAGCTTAGAATATACCTGGTCCATAATCGTTGATATCTGATATGATCCATAATAAGTTTCTAAACAGCTAACCTTATCATGTCCCTATCAAATATCTGACAATTAGGTCCAGTCAATTGCTCAACACCATCCCATGCGGCAGATGGTTTGGAGGATATGTTTGAAGTGAGGGGGGGGTTCCATGCGGGCTTGTTGCGGTAGGGTGTTTAGCAAGGTATGATAGTAGTCTGGGTGAGCTATGTGGGTTTGTTAATTTGAGCGCCTGTGCAAAGTTAATTCTCGCTGCCCTGGACCAGTGTTGTTGTGGGAGGTCTGGGGCAAGGACTTCCTTTATCCAGGTACCCAGGATGCAGTTGGCGTGGCTCTCAAAATCTATTAGTCCCATGCCTCCACTTGAGCATGGGCCAAAGAGTGTTTCCATCCGTATGGGAGGATGGGATTTAGGCCACAGCCAGCCCTGGATGAGCGCGCGGATTGATGTTATAAAGGTGGGTGAGAAGGCGATTGCGACGGCAGGGTACCATAATATTGGGAGGATGAGTGAGTTAGCAACTGCTACTCTATCCATTAGTCCTGGAAAATTTTCCTTGAGGGAGGCGACGCGTTTGGATACCCGCTGTAGTAGGTTACTTTCCATTGTTTCATTGGCATATCCCCCTGTTTCCAGCCATATCCCAAGCTGGCGGACAGGAGTGGTGGTGGGAGGTGATGAAAAGGGTAAGATGAGTGGGATTTTCCTTTGTATGGGGGTATGAGGTTCTGGTGTTCTAGCCCAGTTGTTAGTGTAAAGGCCTAAGAGAATGATTTCTGTTTTCCTTTTGTTGAACGATGTGTTGCTCACCATGGAGTATTCCTCTAGGGTGCGTTCCAGCTGTTGGGCATCATTGTTGTTAGCTATACCTGCCACGCAGTCATCCGCAAAGGCCATTATCTTGACTGTTGGCTGGCCTTGTGCAGTTATGCCCATGAGGCGTGAGTCAGTTATGAAGAGGAATGGATCAAAACTGAAATTATACAGCAGTGGGCTGAGGGGGTCCCCTTGTTTGAGCCCTATGTGTGGTGTGATCTTATTAGTTAGGAAGTCAGGGCCGAATAAAGCCATGGTTGCAGATTCTGTGAGGAACATTTCCCAGTTTATGAATCTGGGTGGGATTTTGAAAGCGTGTAGGCATTCCTT